>JAQFZA010000039.1:0-107331 GCA_034695115.1 Desoria olivacea | reverse complement strand
GGACCGTTTAAACCATATTTGGCAGGATGGTTTAACCGGTCCTTAGGATGGTTCTATACCAGCAAAGTTCCTAACTGTATGTGTAAAGTAGAAGAAATGGAAATGAATTTCGCTAATACATAATACATGCTAAATCATGGCCAAAGAAACAGATTCGTATAATAAGGGCAATAAATGGCAAGTTGAGGAGAATGGCTTGGGCTTGTTTGATTTTTTGTGGATGATCAATGATCAGCAATCTCCCTGCTGAAGTATATCCAAGTTCATCCTGTACACCAGCGGGGACTATTTGTAATAGGAGAGGAGAGGATTATATGTCGGTATAAAATAAACTGCAATCCGCCTGCATGCAACATATCAAATCAGCGTATATAGCGTCATCAGCATTGGAAATTGCAAGGGAGGATCTACTGTTTGTACAACACTGGCTTGGCATGTATGCTTTGCAATTTGCAATGCTTGTGTGGCATTACTAGGTAACTACATTTTGAGGGAAAGGTCAAAGTGCAAGGCAAGAATATGAGGTCATTTACTCATATACATGGTTGTACAGTACGCAGCATTTGCAATTGGGATTTGGGATGTTGAATACTTATACCTGCAGAGCTGACTCAGACTTTGGTAAACTATGTTTCGTGTTATTGTTTCTGTAGTTTTTCTGTAGAAGAAATTAAAACTTTCAAAACAACAAAGTGTATAGTCCATAGAGTCCATACATGATATGGATTTATGCTACCTTATCAAATTAGTTGGTGAATGTTTAAGGTACCTGATTCCCTTCTTATCTTACCCATCCCAATTGTTGACTGCCTTTAAGCATGATTGATTACGAAGGGCTGGTTGGGTCCTAAAGCCTTAATTGATGTTAAAGTTGCTCCGAGTTGGACACTTGCAGATTATCTGGCAAAAAATTGACGCTACTGGGGCAGCCTGATTCCTGAGTTTTGATTGATTATGATGATCATTAGAATACTTAGAATACAGTACTACAATTAACTACAAAACCTCCAAAATGAAAAAATTAGTATGATACACCAATTGAATGAAATTTTAATGGTGAACACGAAAATCCAAAAAAAGTGCGTCATACGTGCAAATTTTCATCTAGAGTCGAAAAACTAGACATGGAATATTTGTTAATGTCAAATTTCACAAGTTTTGATACCTTTCTAACATTTTTTTGTTATAACTCGGCTTAAAATATATTGTTGATGTAAAGCTGATAGTATTATATTTAAAATATTCTATTCATTATAGAACATGGTTGACCGGTGGAACGTTAACACCTGATTCAAGTTGCCTAACATGTACATGGTTAAATAATGACATTTCTGAGACTTCTTAAATAATTTAAAATATCGTTTTTTAACAAATTTTCCAGGAGGACTCGGAATTTCGGAGACTTATTACTTTGGTTTTGGTTACTTATTTTCCGATTATGATGACACTCCACCTTGTTCTAAGAAACGAGGACCGATTAGGTATCTGTATTTTTAAATACTCTACATATGAATCAGCCATCCGTGATCCGTTCCAGTTTAGTTAGGGCAACTACTGGCTACAAGGTATAGATGAGAATAAGGATTAATGAGTTGATAGAATGCATGGCTACAAGAAGATTATGAGTTTTAGGAGAGAGATGCAATGCAGATGCGATGAGTTTAATCTGAAATCTGCATACAAATCTTGTCATGCACACAAACTGACCACACCTACAAATCCAAATTCAACATCGCCTACAACTTCAGAACCCATTCCATAATATTTCAGCATTTTCAGCCTCATGCAATGCAACAACCACGTCCAATCCTAACATTACACATTTGTAGTCAGAGTCAGATGATTCAGATTTGAGATCCATACTCAACCTCCAAACTCCAGACAGTTTCCACTGGTTTTTTTCTTCTTCTTGCACGGTAGCCTAGTAGCCTTGCATGTTATTATGCAATATCCTAATCATTTCCACCACTTCTCCCGTGTGTATCCGACCTCTTTTAAATTTGCTGATTTCGTCTTCCAGACAGAAATGAGAAGCAGGACATAAACACGTACTTTAGGATTTATGCAACAGATCCTCAGAAAGCCTATTGTAAACTGTACTCTGAATCCTGCGGCTTAACTTTACTACAGATTGAACAATTAAATTCAAATCCAATACTTATTATTTATGAACCATGATTTCCCCTTAAAAGCTTTAGTTGCGCATACGTTTATGGGTTTTTGTGCTATGGTATGTAAAGTTTGACATTTAAGAACAATTGAAAATGGATGTTCATGTAATGATATAATGGAGTTTCAGTGCAAAATAAATGCTTTAGGACGGAGATCAGCTTATATAAGCTATCAGCTCGATGGAAAAATATAATTGTCAAAAACCAAATGTCAATTTTTAGCAACATGTTTTTACTCTTTTTAAAGTTAGCATTTAAAATTCATATAGATTTCAGAGCATTGGTTTTATCGGTGCAGTCTTGTAGATTTGTAGGTTTTTAATTTGTTCATTTCACGGCTCTCCTCGGGGTTTCTCGCAACTCTACTACTGAATTTGTTTCGTGACATTTTTCGAAATAAAAACGGTCTCCGACTCAAAAAAGCAAATGTCATCTTTTAGCAATTTTTTTAAACTTTTTTTAAATTTATCATTTAAAATGTATAGTTTTGGTTTTATCGGTGGAAGTCTTGCAGTTTTTCGGGGTTTCTGGCAACTCCACTGAATTATTATTTGGATCTGGAATTTCAGAGTCCAACCAGACAGGACAACATGAATGAATGAAGTTTGAGTAGAAGAAAAGGAAGCTGGATTTGATAATGTGCTTCCGCACGCCGTCTGTACCAGTGTCGAGAAATCAGCTTTGGCTAGAGGCACCAGCGGGAGAGGCTTTCTGTTTGAGTCGGAATTGGAGGCACGACGATCCACTGACTCTTCATTAATAAAATAATTCTTTGGAATAATTAAGAGAAGCTGTATTTTAATATTTGACGAAAACTGGTAACCCCTTCCTTTCTCCAGAGACTCCAGGACATCCACTTTTGCTGACGGGGTCAAGTTCGGTTGCATCTGCATCGCAAAGTCACAAAATGGCACTTGTTTGTGCTAGTAAGTCCACTTCACATTTTATTTATTTCTCGAATGCCGAATGTGCAAAAATATTTGAGATTTTGGAGGTTTTTGCATGTGAATATATGATACATATTTTGAGATGCTACTTTGTTTGTTGTTCCTCAAGTGTTTGTAGCTTTCCTTTTGTTGGTTTGAGGTGTGCGTTGATGTTAATTTCCTTTTGTTCTAGTTTCAAATGAAGTTCCAGAAACGCCGGTTATCTCACCCGTCTCCGGTAGCATTTTTGAGAAGCGTCTTGTAGAGAAACTCTTGTCTGAGAATGGACACAAGGACCCTATTAATGGAGAGCCACTTACGTCGGATCAACTTGTCGAAATCAAGAGTAAGGATCAGTTTTAAATCTGATAGGATTTGTAGTTGGGTTTCCTATTAGTTTGGATGAGAATTAGTTGCCTAATTTGTGATTTATTGTTTTACAGCACCTCCGTTCGTGAAAGCAAAGCCACCGACATATACAAGCATTCCAGGGATACTCAAGTCGCTTCAGGATGAGTGGGATGCTGTCATGCTGCACAGGTGTGTATGAAGTTTCGTTCATGTAGATTATTTATTGCATACTTGGCTTCAAGAAATTGTTGGTGAAGTTGAAGAATTTTTTTGAACAGTTTTACGATGCGTCAACAACTACAAACAGCCAGACAGGAGTTATCTCATGCACTGTATCAACATGATGCAGCGTGCCGTGTGATCGCTCGGCTTACGAAGGAAGTTTCGGCTGCTCGGGAAGCGTTGGCTACCTTGAAGCCGCAGCAGCCCGCATTCTCTGCTAATGCCCCCATGATGGTAAATAAGTACTAGATTTGATTATGAACGAATTTTTCCAACAAGGGATGAACTATCTAAAATCTAAATATTTCTTTAGAGTATGGACAGCGCTGCAGCTCATGTAACTGCTGAAGCAATTGGAATCAGCGCAGAGGTTCACCAGAAACTTCAGGATACAGCAGCGGTTCTTACTCAAGATCGAAAAAAGAAGGGCAAAGCGGTTCCACAGAATCTTGTTCCGATGGAAGCAATTCGAGAGTATAGAACCATCGCTTCCCACGCTGTGAGTAAAAGTTGTGCTGTTTTGAATTGAAATTTAAAGAAGTTATGAGACTGACTATTCTTTTTGGTTAATACAGGGATTGCATAGTGCCAGTACTCCAGGAATACTGTGCTTGGACTTACATGGAAATACAATTGTTACGGGTGGAAATGACAAGACCGTCAGCGTTTTCCACAGGGAGTCTGAACAAATTCTTGCTACCCTGAAGGGTCATTCAAAGAAAGTGGTATCTGTCATTTGCCATCCCGATGAGGTAAGTAGAAGATTATATTTGTCAGTTAACTTAAAATATTTCATATACAATGCAGGTTGTATATTAATCAAACGATTTAATAGAGTTTGGTAGTGAGTGGCTCGATGGATTGCACTATCCGGTTATGGCATGTTCCATCGTCACAACCGCTTCAGATTATTAGGGCTCATGAGGGAGCTATTACTGGTCTGTCTTTACATGCCACTGGCGACTATGTTTTGTCATCTTCTATGGACCAGTATTGGGCATTTTCGGACTTCCGAACTGGAACTGTGCTCGCGAAAGTGGTAAGATTAAATGCAATTAGAAATTTGCAGTTGATTATCTGTGTGTGGTGTATACAAACTAATCGTTATTTCTTAAATGCAAACTCCTAGATGGGAGATGAGGAGCATCCTCTTTTTTCAGCAAAGTTCCATCCTGATGGACTTATATTTGCTACTGGAACGTTGAACTCTCAAGTGAAGATCTGGGATTTGAAAGAACAAAGCAATGTGGCTAACTTCAGTGGTCACTCTGGACGAATTACATCAATTGCATTCTCGGAGAATGGTTACTATCTTGCTACAGCGGCCGAAGATTCATGCGTCAAATTGTGGGATTTGAGGAAGCTTAAAAACTTCAAAAGCATTCAAATGGATGAGGGATTCAGCATCACTGACTTGGCATTTGATCAAACTGGTTCTTATCTAGCGTTGAGTGGAAATGACGTCAGGTAAGCCTGGTCGCATAATATATTACTAGTATTTCCATTTCCCCTTATTTAGTAATACAATTTGAAATTAATTGTGAACCAAATCTTTACCAGGATCTACGGATGCAAAACCTGGAACGAAATATCCGTGTTCAGCGACCACACTGCAACGGCGACGGGAGTTCGGTTCGGTAAAAATTCGTCATTTATTGCCTCCGCGTCAATGGATCGAACTCTTAAAATCTACGGAAAAGGAGACTAAGCAAAATCATATGGATCCTTTCATCATCCTACTTTGATTCTATTAAGTAACTATTAATTGTAATAGACATCTTTTTTCAGGTGACATTTCTCACATTATCTTTTTTGTTATCATAACTAAAGTTTGTAAGTTTTTTTGGAGTATATATAAACATGGACTAGACTAAATAAATTGCATCGTGAAGATGCTTGTTGTTTTGTAAAAATGTTGCTTTCTCCAGTGGCTTGGGTTTCTTTCATAAATGAATCATAGAAGCGACTGGGAAAGAAAAGAAGCTTCCCTCCTCACTTTGCCTATAGATAGCCTACTACAGTCAGGCTGGGTATGTGGCACAGTGGCACAGGTATGGTGGAAAGTGAAAGCCTAAAGCAGGGTGTATGAAGAAAGCGCGAGAATACATGAAGCGAAATGTTGGAGAAAGACAAGAATCTGCTCTGCTTTAGGCATGAGATGAAGCAGTTTGGATTCGAGTGGAATTGACATATGAGTTTTAAATTTCTACAAGTTACACAAAGATCGAGATGTTTCCTCGACGGAAGGAACCGTTGAACATGTCGGCTCTAGTTCTAGGAGTTAAAGTTGTAGCTAGTAGTAGGTGTACAGCACTAGCATCTGCATCAAGCTATAATAAACCTACAATTAATATGAAATGTGTTTAATGTTTGCTACTCGGTTAAATGATAAATGTTCAAGTCATAGAACCCCGTAGCATACGGTGCCGCAATATTGACGGAAGTCAAAGGATATTTGAGTTTAGAAGTCAGGGTGGGTATGAGGTTGACTTAAAGTTCAACAACGGCCAGCTCACACCATCCACTAGTTTGGAAACTTTGAAGAGAATTCTAAGAATACTAAACAAAACTTCTTTAGTAAATAAAATGAGGATTGAAATGCGGAAGTGATTTTAATTTTGCATACAGCAGGTGTGTGGAGGACACATTTTAAAAATATGTTATGGTAAAGACCCCCAGTGGTCTTGTCTAGTCGCTCATGTACGAACTGGATCTGACCTGTCAAGCACGGCTTGTTACAAACACGTTGAGGCCTGTTGCCGAGGACCGAACAACTTGTCAATTTTTCAGAGTCGAGTCCGATCAAACACCGATTGCAGATAGCATTGTGCAACGATTCGTTTGGAATACGTGACTGTTCGTCTATCATTGGTCGTAGAAGTTGTGGTAGTATCGGTGATATATTTGAGACTGAGACAATGAAAGGACAAAATCCAGCATGTTCTGACCTGAAGAAAGCTGGAAAAATACAGAGTGTTGAAGTCGTTGGAAGTTAATACGGTTTCGCAACATAGTTAACCCTACAAACCCAGAAAACTACAAAAAACTATTCCATATTGGACCCGAAATATCAAAACTGTTACTGAGATTATTAGGGTTCTCCTAATCAAAAATGTAAAGACACTACACAGGCCCTAAAAACTCAATATTTATAGAAGTTGTTATACGTACGGGGGTTCTAGTGGTCGTCGATAGTTCAAACAGGAAGCAATACTCTCCAGGAAGCGTCAACCTGGTCTTCGTGTCTGTTTCTTAAGTTGTAGGTCCCGTGAGAACACAATGAAGCTTTACAAGCCTTCTTGGATAAATCATGACGGTAAATTGTGGAATTAATAATTGGGTGTTGGATTGGTAATTTAGTTTGCGCTTAACTTGCTGGTTTTTTGTTACAGGTCACCCAATATTTTCAATCGACATTCATCCGGATGACACCCGCTTTGCCACTGGGGGTCAAGGTAAGACAGTTATTGCTGGGCGTGGATATAGTAAAGATTGATATAAAATAAATAGTAGCGAAGTTATCATTTGGTTGGAATTTACAGGAGACGACTCTACCGGTCGAGTTGTGATATGGAATCTCAAAGCAGTATTAGGAGAAAGTACAGATGCGTCCGTTCCGAAACTCTTTTGTCAACTAGATCATCATAGTGGTACGAAAGAAGATAATCCCGATACCTTAAGCAGTTAGGAATTTATTTTTTCCATGCCATGATAATTAATGGTTACATTGATTTCCCTTAGCGTGTGTAAACTCTGTCCGGTGGAGTAACTCCGGTCAATATCTAGCCTCCGGTGGGGATGATAAAGTTATCATTATTTGGAAACTGGTCTCAAAGTATTCAGGAAGTGTAAATAGCAGCTCTTCGGCCTTTGGGAAAACTAATCTAGAGCATTGGAAGACTGTATCCATACTTAGAAATCATGAAGGGGATGTACTTGACTTATCTTGGTCCCCTGGAGATGCCTACCTTGCCTCTGCTTCTATTGACAACACTGTTATTATTTGGGATGCTCAAAAATTTCCTCAAATAATTACAACGCTCAGAGGTATTGTTCACATCAACCCTAAAATTGCTGTCATCACATATATTATAAGTCTCTAGTTTTCATTCGTTGCTTGTAAATTATCAGGTCATACCAGCATGGTGAAAGGAGTAACGTGGGACCCCGTAGGTAAATATATTGCTACCCAGTCCGTTGATAAAACATTGCGGATTTGGAGGACATCGGATTGGTGTATGGAGCATATTGTAAAAGAACCTTTCATGGAGGTAGGACTTTTATAATGCTTAATTTTGTACATAATTATGATGTGGAATATGATTTTAATTTTAATTTCTTGTAAAAGTGCGGTGGAACTACACACGTCCTTCGCTTAGGTTGGTCCCCAGATGGATTATATCTCGTGTCAGCCCATGCCATGAATTGTGGTGGTCCTACGGCTCAAATAATCGAACGGGACGGCTGGAAAACTGACAAAGACTTTGTTGGTCATCGTAAAGCTGTTGTTTGTGTGGTATGAATAATATAAATCGCATAATTTTTTCTCAGAAACAGATACTTTTCAGATGTATTTAATTGTTGGTCCTATTTTGTAATCAGAGGTTCAACAAGAATATACAGGAGAGGAATCGCGTTAAGCAGTGCTACGTTGCACTCGGCTCTCGAGACAGGTCGATATCCGTCTGGTCCACCGCATTAAAACGACCAGTAGTAGTGGTAAAAGACGCATTTACCAATTCCGTAATGGATTTAGCCTGGTCCCATTGTGGTACAATAATGATGGCCTGTTCTTGGGATGGATCTGTGATTGCTACTCAGTTCAGCTCAAAAGAACTTGGTAGATCTTTGTCTCAAGACGAAACGGTAAGCCACTTTCAGCAACCAGCTTCATGTCTACAAAAAACTGTCAATTAATTCAACTAATCCATAGTGAATACGAAAAATGTTTTTTTTCGGCCCTTATTTATCTGAACTTAAATACTTTCGTTTTTTCAGGTTTCCTTATACCACCGATTTTACGGGAACAGCGTGATCAGCAATAATAGTCCGAATGTCATTCCTAATTTAGAAGTATTTTTAGCTCGTCAGATCTTAATTGCAAATAAGGAAGCTGAGGTCAAAGCAACGGAACCGACACCACCAAAAGTTGACCAAAAACCTGAAGAGCAATTAAAACAACCGGAAGCTCAAACAAAAGGACCTGACAAGCAAATCGAGACCAGAACGGCGGATGGAAAGCGAAGAATTACTCCAAAATTCTTGCCCCTCCCAGAAGCAGATCTGTCAAGCTTGACAGCTCCTCAAAGGTATGCTAATGCTCTATTATCGCTAATTGGTTTCCACAATTTACAATAATTACACATCCACATTGAGCTCCATTACATACATACATTGTCGCTACAAGCGCTTTTACACCGTCTCCATTCCAAGTACGGTTAGATCCTCTGAGACGAAAGAATATGCATATTGTGCTGCTTATCCATAGCTTATCTAAAATGTGTTGTCGAGGAACGATTTATAGTATCAGTATCATCATATAGGGCCAGAGGCAGGTTTATTATTGTTATGAGACGATTGACATATTGTGGTAGCGACATCTAATATCCCAGACGGAGAGATTCCCTATCGAGGGAGATGTATCCCGCCTAGAAGAAATAATTGGTTTTGGACTCAGAATTGTGTTGGTTCGAGGCAATGTAGTTTACTTTTTGTTTTTGTTAAAAAAAAGGTTTACAGAATTACGAAAGAGACATTTTAAAGTTCAAAGTTTGGTGCTTATAGGTTAGTGAAGTTGTTAGATGAGGCAGGATTAATAAGTCTAAGTTTCCGAGAAAAAGTTACATGAAGTATACCGAGGATTCTGTAGCACGTGTGCTGTTGTGCTCTGTTGACTGCTTATGTCCTTCATAAAAGGATTTTTAGGATCGTCGTGTCGGCATATCTTGCTAGGTTATGATTGGTTTGTCATACTTTTTACAGTTTAAAGTAAATTCCAATCCTTAATCTAATTTTCCCGTTGTCACATAAATATATGTTCCATCGCACCAATCCATCCAGTAGTCTGGATGCAAACTGTAAGTTTTTGTAGATGTGAAATAATATCATAATATTATGTAATATAAAAAAATAACAGAAATAAATACAATAATAAATTTCAATTAGTATTGTGGTAAAAAAGATGTTGATGAAACCTTTGTATTAAAAAAATGTTTTGTTTTTAATTGTAGAGACGAGGCTACAGTATTCCAGCAGCATCTGAAAGATGCCTCAGGAACGCTGAGTCCAGAAGATAACCTTCGGGAAAGAATGGTGTCCAGTATAGACGACGTATCATTTGGGGAGAATACAGGGAAAGGAACACTTCTGGACAGTGTAAACAAAATAAACAGTATGCCGGCGAATAATAATGGCTCATCTCTGGAAGCGAAGAATTTAGACTCGGAGAAGGCCAAGGAAGGATCTGTAATGATTAACGGGGTTCAGAGTGCTGAGGAGTCTAGCTCGGACAAAAAGAGTGAAGGGGGAAGCAATAAAGTTCCGTCGGTAGCGATGTCCCCTCCGGATACCAATGGTCACCTAAGCAGTAAAGCACCACCTTCGCCTACAGTGATTCAACCTACACCTACAATCGTGAAGCCTTTGACCAATGGTTTTGCCAAGGATGACAAGGAATCAGAAAATCAGATTGGAATAGTAGCTCCTAGTCAGAGTATTGCATTTGATGCATCACTGAAATTAAAATCTAACATTATTAAAGAGGCAACTCTAATTGCTGTGAAGAGAAAGAGAAGAATTTCAGAAGAAATGAAGCCTCCACCCCAAGCTGCTAAGAAAGGAAAAATACTGCAGCCAACAGCTGTACCTTCACCATCCCCGAAGAGCATTACAATTGATGGAGATAGAAGTGCCACAAATGAAACCAGTAGTGTTCCTACTCATGTTCGAAATCCTGTAGTAACTAAGTCCGGTAGCATACCTAAACCTCGCCTTACTCCGATGAAACTTGAAGCCGTATCATCACTGCAGGTGGGAAATAAATTTAAATTAACGGACGACAGTAGATAAGCTACATTTATCTTATCCAAATATTTAAAAAAAACAAAAAAAAAACACGAATATGCTTTCTTATCCGCAGGTAAACACTAAACCGGAATCAGGTTACAGCCTAGAAATTAAAAATCGTCATAAAAGGCCAGATGGAATGTGCCATCAGTTGAGATGCAAGCATCATCCCTCGTCTATGCAAGGACTCGACTGGACAATTTGCACAGATTCTCCCATTTGCGGGATCTCGGGAGATTTACATCGGATAGTGGCTTTGTGTGAAGACGCTACCCTTCATATACTGGACTTAAAAGGTCGCTACGCTCTTTCACCTGTACTCCTTTCAAGTTACCCGAGTAAAATGGTTCAAAGTGGCCCCTATCTCCTTATCATCACTACCAAAGGCTACCTTCACCTCTGGAACATTCATAGCAAAGCAGTAGTGATTAAATCTGAGTCCTTGCTCCCCCTTCTCAATCAACCTGGAAGCGAATTAGGTAATAGCATGAAGTCTGTATGTAAAAATCGTTTGAATGAGTATGAGATGTCTTACTAACTGATAACTTGAAATTCTGAATGTAGGGGACAAAGTCGTTGATATTGCTTACGCCTATCTAGCAGCTGGTGGAATGCCTGTGGTTTTCTTATCCAATGGAAAATCGTTCATATTCAATAGCGATATGTGCTCATGGTATATTACAATATTATCATTGTAAATCGTGTATGAAATTAACGTTCGGCTTGATCTTGTTAACCTCCATTTGCATTTCCTTGTTCATTTATAGGATGTTGTGTTCGGATTCCAATGGATTGGTGTCTTCTCCGTTGATGTCAGAGGCTGGTGACATGGCATTCTTAGCCTCGATGGGAGTGGGAGTAAGAAGAAGGAAACCTGAACCCGCTATTGTTAGTCATATCAAATTACAGCTTATTAGAGCGACGGAAATGAAAAAGGCTGACTCGATAAAGCAATGGATATCAGTGCTAGCTAAAACATTGGCTACACAAGGTACGTTTAATTTATGCTTAGTTATTTTGTTAAATAAATAAGATGTATGGAATTTTCAGTTGTCCCCAAATCATGATTTTTGTTTGCATCATAGGGCTGGAGAAAGAGTTACACGTACTTTGTGAAGACCTATTAGGTCCTATCCATTCCAATGCCAGTATTCGCTCATCATGGAACTCTTCAATTGCTGTAAGATATGATTTTGTGGAATTCTTAGAAATGTAGATTTTCCGTCATAATGGTGATGTCAACTTACATCACTCCAGATTATATACAAATTGAACCTTATGAATAACGTTGTTTGCAGGGTTGTGTGGACAAAAGATCTCTTTTGAGAAATATCCTGGTAAACTTACTCGAGGACCTTAGATGGCAAGATCTCTTTTGTGAATTCGACGAACTGCTTAAAGAAGTTGAAGACTCGACGGCATCGCAAATGCAGATAGGCTAACGTTACTTCATGATTTTAAGCTAGAAATTGATTTAACATGAAATGAAATGTAAATGGCTATTGTCAACTTCTGATTTTCGCGAAGGGAGACCTGGTTTTAAATATTTTCAATAATGCGATGTATTTTGTACGACGGAATAAACTCGTATTTTTAGACAAAGCTTTATCATCGGTGGAACCCGTTCATTTTATTTTGACATCTGATACTTCTAAATTTTACTCAAATCTCGTACTCACTATATATTCATGTCAATAGTTACGATCATGTACAGATATGCCTTTATCCTTCGAATTGCCATCATTTATGCTAGAATCTCCATAAAATAGTAAATTGGTTTTTAGCCTTTCTTTTACTAACCAAACCACTTTCAGAAACATCTTCATTTCTTTTCTTACAGTGAATACAATTTTATAAATACATATTTGCCATACTTACACTGTTTGTCCAAAGACATGGTCAAGGACATAACGTGAACCGAAACTGAAATGGGTAAACTGTAAATACGTAAACCGAAAAAAAATGCAGTCTACCACTTACACAAGTCATTATTATGAATGAATCATGTTTTGAATGCCAGAATGAATGGCAAACAGGTCTTCAATTTCCATTTAAATTAATTCATTAATTATCTCCCCTCTCTCTCTCTCTCATATAGACGACCACCACCTAGAAACTGAGAAATAATCTCGGCCATTCGTTTCATAACTCGTATTTATATCCTGATTACCCAATGCTAATGAATCCCCTCTGCTTTGAAGCTGGAAGTCAAAACCGTTTTAGTTTCCGAAGCTGGACTAATTCTGGGAATCCATATTACCAGAGGGAAGTTGGTTTGCTTAATCAATGGACTGTCGAGTGTTGTTGACTATGTTGTCAGAGTTGACATGCTGACAGAACCGTTTCATACTACCTACATTCGTATGTAATAAATAATTAAGGCAGACAGCTTGATTGAGTGGTACTAGTTAGTGACTAATACCAAATTTAAAGAAGCCACATCGTACTACTCTAATGCAATGCTACTTCGAATATGTAGGTACCTACTGCAAAAACTTTACTCCAGCCACACTTCCGTACCCGGAATTTTGGAGTCACTGGAGTGGATTGCTTAATTCCATAGATTGTTTGAACCTTACAGAAATACAGACCTATAGTTTTCGCCTGCTCAAACCGAATTCCACGCCCACGCCAAACCTAAATTCTGAATGGAATTCTAAACTTCTAAACCGTACAATGCTCTCATATCCTGCATGTGGTGGTGGTCTCGTACTACTTTTGTGTTGTAGCCTTAGAATGCATAGGACACGTTCAGATGTAATTGAATCCCAGACTCTGATTTCCGATGAACGGATTCCTATTGAAAAGGGTAGACTTTCATTTTCATACGAATTACTCGCTTAATTTAATTTCGACTCGACGACTCCAAGCAACGATAAGCTCGATATGCATAGCAGGTGGACTTTTCCTTCCTGGAAATTTTTACTTCCATTCATTCCACACTAACCTGCTTACCAACCTCTAACTTCCAATTTCCTACTTCATTCTCTTACAGTCTGAATGTCTGGAATCTAAAATGTCTAGAATTTCTATACTTTCCATTATGTCCACATATAAACGGCTTCCTTCCATCCCACTCTAGCTTGTACAAGCAAACAAGTTCCACTCCATTCTCCTCTGTCATCCTCAAATAGCGTACACAAAGATCCTTGTACAAAGTGTTCGTCCTTAGGCGACGAAAGGGACAAGTGGGTCTCTCCAGGAGAGGCAGGAAGGATTCGGAAACCAGGAAGACGACAAGGAGGGTTGTGCGGATTGGAAGCAGATGTTGTTTTTCGGATGTAGCTCTTGTCAGCATCCGATGTAAGTACATCTCCCGACTCCTGATGTCCGAGGAGTCTGCGGAGAGCCCGTATGTACGTAAGACTCCCTCCCGCATCCAATCCATACGAAGACCTACCCAACACCTACACACATCTCTCCCCAAGTCTTGACTCTTGAGCAAGTCAGTCAGACTGTCTCCTGCTTCTGAAAACGAGTAATTGAGGCAGGTGAGAAATGGTGTCCTTCATAGGCTTCCACACTTACGACGACATGGTACGACGACCATACGAGAGGGAGGATGTCTAGGGACACAGCAGTAGGGCTTGAAGGAAGAGGAGTGGCGTAGAATCCGGGCTTCGTTGAGTTCTCGACGGTTCCTCCTCCACCTCCTCCACGGGGAGAGGAGGTGGACGACGACGACCACCATCACCTCCGAAGCCTCCGATCCGACGGCACACATCATCCCGTTTAATCATCACAACATCCTCCCTCCCCCCTCTCCATTCATTCACAAAGACCAAAGACGATTCCTCCATCAATTCAATTTCTTCCTTCTCCATCCATGTCCATGTAGCCAGGGAAGAGGGTTCCATATTATTCAGGCCCACCATACTGAGGCAGGCAGTATCAGTCAGTCAGTCAGTCAGTAGTACTTCATTCATAAAAGACTATAAAACAGTTGATGAGTCCATGAAGACTCTCAACTGGTTGTAGTAAGTGTGGAGGCAGAGGAGTCGTATTCATTCATTGTTGTGGCTTGTTTGTGTGTGTGGGTGGAAGGATATAATACTTTTTATGATGATCCTTCTCTAGAGTTCCTCCCTCACTCTCACCACCACCAGTCTCACCATCAGGAGTCAGAGGAAGGACCATCAACATCATCATCAGCAGATTCTGTATTATTGTAGTGGATTTAGACAGTTCAGATTCAGATAATTAATTCAGAACCAAAACTTCTTCATCGTAAGTTGGGTTGGTGGTAGCTGCTGCTGTGGGTACCTGTCATCCGAAATTAGCCCGACCCACAAGGGTATCGGAATTGTGGTGGACGCACTACTGCACTGGCTGCAATTATACAGGCTGGCTGGACTGGTGTGGTCTATCCATCTTCAGAAGAGTACCTGCCAACCTGCTGCTAACGATACCTCTCTCCGCTCTGGCTGGTTCTGTAGTTCTGTTAGTGTTGTGGAGTTGGACTTGCGGCTCCTCCATATACCTGTAGCCTCTTGAACTCTTGATCGGGTGGATGGTGAAATGTCATCGGTTCAGGAAGATCGAATACGGAAGTTTTAAAACGGTGTGGAGGAAATGTGGAGAGAAGAAGTTCACGTCCGGCTTTGGAATTGGATTTGGAAAGGAGTTGCAGTGACGGGGGAGAGGAAGAGAGGCTGATTTTGGAGTATCTCCTGGAGTATGGGTTGGATAGAATGGAAAGATGAGTTTAAACTTTAAAAAAGAATCGATCCGTTTTTCCATGCTCAAGCAGTATGATGAAAGAGAGCGATAAGGGTATGAAGGATAAAGGGAAAGACTTTCGGATTGTGGGATTCATGTCAGCCCATCTGTGATTGATTTTTGAGTTCAGGACCGGCGGATCTCATACTGTCATTTTGTAACCAAAGGTTAAAGGTCGAAGCGAAGTCGGGAAAAAGTTAAGGTTGGTGGTGGGGGCGGGGTGGGTGATCATCAGGGCTCTTCGTGGTTGTGGAAGTCAGAAAGGGTTTGCTGCTGGAATCAGTTAACTAAGCTATGGCATCTCAGAAACCTGTGGAATGGGTGTCATCACTAATTATGCGCTTCGAAGAACAGGTTAATTGCATTTTGTACAATACTTGATCATACGTTGTAATGTATGCCACTAAGAAGCTTAATTTTTAATGACGTCTACTTATGTTTCAGCTGCCGTGTCGAACAGGGCCGCAAACCACCCACGCGAGGTATAACTTGGAACAGAATAAAGACTGCCTCATCTACATTTCTCATTATCGATTCTCCTTGGTCATTTCCGGTCTTACAAAAATACTCCAGAAAGTGAACGAAGCGGTAATGGCCTTTGATATGGTTTAAGAACTTTGGATTATGTTACAATTATGTGGTTATTACGAGGCCTTGTTTTTTTATTTTTATCTTTTTTTTCTTCCTTTCTACAGTCGAATTCCTATCCTTTTTTACAGTTCGTCACTGTCCTCTCGTCCCAGAGACCCCACGGACCTGACTTGGATAAAAATTATTATGAATCGCTACTCATCGTATTGGATACGCTGGAGAAATGCTTGAGCGGGCAGCCGAAAGATACTACTCGATATGATGAAGCGATGAATGTCAAACTCCTCCTTAGGGAAGTCTGTCAGTTCATTGGTATGCCTCTTGACGGATTTGAAAATGAAATTGCCAGCCACTTAGTCTCGGTTGACTAGTTTAGCAATCTTGATAGACATGTTTATTGTTCCTGTTTTGCAGATTTACCTGCCGAAAATCCTATGGTTATTCAACTTCGAAACCTTGCGTCGAGAGTACTTTTTGCCCTATCTGTAAACAATTTCAATGCTGTATTTAATCGAGTTTCTGCCAGACTTCAGGAGCTAAGTACTACTAATGAGGAAAACCCTGACTACGCAGATATAGAGCTGATTCAGCACATAAGTTTGGACCTTCAAAGGCTTAACAAACTTCTTAACGGTATGATTTGGCAGTTTATTGTATGTTTGAGTTTTGATGGAACAATGAATTATTACTTGTGTTATTAATTGCCCAACAGAAACCGTACAAAAATTTAAATCATTAAAAAAGGGAGCGCATTTAGTCTTGATGAACTCACTTGAAAGAGCCATTTGGAATTGGATGGATATCTATCCTCATGAATTTGCTGATCTTCAGGTAGATTATTGCTGATTGCCAGGCTATGTGTAAATTGTATTATAATGTAATGTCAAATGCAAATTTCTGTATTTTCTAAACAGAAAAAGCCCTGTGAAGATTTGGCCAAATGTTGTGAGTCATTATTTGAACTTTTGGACAATTTTGCTGAGAACAACAAACGTCGAGCAGCAGTTTGGCCCCTTCAAATAATGCTGCTGGTATTATCACCCGTGAGTGTGAAAGGTTTTATATAAATGCTTACCTTCTTATTTAAAACGGTTAATTACGTGACATTTTATTTGCAGAAAATTCTTGAGGAAATAGTTAATGCAGATTCTGGAGCACCATGTTCTCCCCGTCATGGTAAATAACTAAATTTGAAATTAAACGAAAACTCACGTCTGTCGTCTACATTTTATTTGGAATTCAGTGTACTTATTTAAAGAAGCTAGTTGAAAAAGCTGAACTAAATTGTGTTCAAGAATTTAATTTGTTTATACTATTTTAATTCTAGGTAAGAAGAAACAATTCATCGATAGCCTTAAGAAAGCGTTACTTCCACACAGTTCATCGAAACAATTAACGGAAGCTGCTGCTGTGACGTGTGTTAAACTTTGCAAGGTAATAATAACAAAGGTCTATATGATTTGCAAAACAAGTTGTTCAAAGATTACCTATTCTATAATTTCTAATTTCAGGTGTCAACTTACATCAACATCTTGGATAGAAATAACGTGATATTTTTGCTTGTACAGAGCGTTTTTAATGATCTCAAGGTAAGGACGATCTCAAGGTTACGCAAATATTTGTTTACCATTGTATTATCATTGCATAATAAAAGTGCAATTTATCCTTTCAGATACTCCTGTTTAACCCCTGCAAACCATTTTCTAGAGGACAGAACTTTGCAGCTCTTGACGTGGAATTAATGATCGACTGCTTCGTATCCTGCTTTAGGATTAACCCGCACAATAATGAGCCCTTGAAAGTGTGTCTCAACCCGAGTTCTCCTTCGGTTTACCACTTTGTTCTAGTCAGCTCGTTGCACAAGTAAGAGTTTAAGGAACTGATTTTTGATTTTACAACTTACAATGGATAATTCGACTTATGATGTATTTTGTTTTCAAGAATTATTACACAGCTTCGTTTGCCCTGGTGGCCACAAATCGATATCGTCTACAACAAATCTTCTGAACTCCGTGCGATGTTTACGGAAACTCTAAACAAAGTTACCCAAGGCTACATAACGCATACACCTTTAAAAATGATCCAGGTTAGCTAAAAAGTATTTTTAAGTAAATCAATATTCTAGTATCCAATAATAATGAACTATGCTTTTGAAATTGCCTTACCTAATGTGGTAGTTGTGCCAGGTAATTTCTTCCTTGGAAACTTTTTCAGAAAATAATCATTCATATCTAACATTTGAAATTGTTATTAATTTTAGAGTTTAACGCTGAAAGAGAAAGTAAGCACACTGAAGTTTAAGGAGAAATCATCGGAAGAACCAGCCTCTTATAAAAATTTGCTTTTCTGGATGGTTCGACTGATTCACGCAGATCCGATGCTTATGCTAAACGTAAGCCCAGTTCTAATTCTACTCCTAATTGCCATGTTAAAAAAAATCTCACTTTATTTTATTTTTTTCCAGAATCAAGGAAAAGCAGGTCATGAAATTCAGAGTTCAACATTGGAGCTTATCAACGGATTGGTATCATTAGTTCATCAAACGTCAATGCCTGATGTAGCCCAAGAGGCTATGGAAGCTTTGCTCGTTTTGCATCGCCCAGAAAAAATTGAAATGTGGAATCCTGAAGCTCCGATTAATACATTTTGGGACGTTTCTTCACAAGTATGCCATTGATTAGATTTCCTGAATTTTTTTTACAAAGTTTACATTATAGAACTAAATTGTGTATCTTTTTTGCAGGTGTTATTTTCCATATCTCAAAAATTAATCCAGCATCTGATAGTAAACTACACGGATATTTTAAAATGGCTTAGAGAAATACTGATTTGTCGAAATGCGTTTCTGTCGCGCCACAAGGACTATGCAAATGTCGGAAGCCACATTGCAATTTGTCGACAAGCCCACATCAAATTAGAGGCAGGCCATTTTTCTTATTTTTGTAATTCGGACGTGCCGATGTGATACATGTACTTCAACGCCCGAATACTAAATGTATTACTGTTTGCAGGTGGTGTTTTTCATGTACCTTTGGAGTATAGATATGGAAGCAGTACCAATCGCCATGTCCTGCTTTTCATTGCTCTGTGAGGAGGCTGATATTCGATGTGGATCTGATGAGATGACTGTAACATGTCTATTACCTAATTATCATGTTTACTTGGAGTTAGCCACAGCGTCTTCAGTTTTAACAACTGGTAAGTGTTCAATGTTTTTAGCGTTGCATTAAGCTTGACTATTGGACCAGTGGAACTGGGAATTGTGCGTTCAGATTAGATAAGATTATGTGCTTTCACTTTATCAAAGCTAACCAGGATTCTAGGGTTTACTGCCGTGAACACCATCAAGGTAAAGATCATCTTATTGGCAGACGCAGGAAAAGCACGTCTCGTAAATAATTCAACTTGAAATTAACTGAGGACGTTTTTTTCTCCTAGGTCGAGCTGCACTTCAAAAGCGAATCATGGTACTGCTGAGAAAAATTGAGCATTGTACTACAGGAGTTTTGCAGGTATATTCCAGTTCAATCACAGTTATTGATGTATTTCTTTTCCTTTAATTGGCTTACGAAATAAGTAAAATGCAAAATTCCTAAATCTTTATTTTAGGCATGGGAGGAGAGTTTCATGAACTGGGACTCTTCCACAAAACACCTTCTGCAGTACCCAAAAGGGAAAGCAAGTGGAACAGAAGAGGGAAATCAGAGTATTAGTGAATTTCATCACAGAGGAAAACGAAGAGCCTCACATCACTCATCCGATCACGATCTTGAGGTACGTCAACATTTTCGTGGCACCATAGGCGATTTTATTTACACGGACCCGGTTTAAGAACGCTGAAACTTATTTATTTCAGGACCAAATCAATGAATGGGCCAATATGACGGGGTTTCTTTGCGCTTTGGGTGGAGTGTGTTTGCAACGTAAAAGTCCAGCAAGAATGCCAATGTCCTCCTCGTCAAGTTTGTCTCTTGATTCCAGAAAGTCTAGTGTATTGTCATCTCAGGATATGCAATATTGTCCTGTCACACAGTAAGAACCGGTTTAAAAAAAATCGAATGGCTTATTTAAAAGTAATGTACCTAACAATTTTTTTTGTTCAGATTTGTTAGTCAGTTATTACGTTTACTTGTGTGCTCCAACGAGAAATTTGGAGCTCAGATACAAAAACACGTCAAAGAGTTGGTGGGACATGAAATGGCTCCAGCTTTGTACCCTATACTTTTTGACCAAATAAAAGTGATTGTAGAGAAGTTTTTCGATCAGCAAGGCCAAGTTAGTTTTTCTTTGATCTAAGCTCGTAAACTATATTCACATAACCCGAACCGTATAATGATGTGTCTACAAAATGCAATTTTACAGGTCATTGTCACTGATATCAATACTCAGTTCATCGAACATATAATATTTATTATGAAAAACGTATTGGACAACAAAATGGACCAACCGTCAGAACATTTGGGCGCAACAAGTATCGAAGGCATGATGCTTGCCATTGTCAGGTAAAACTTGTTCACCTCCCTAACCCAGATCTTTTGAATTCGGATATATTAAGGTATATAAAAAACTGTATTTTACGTTTAGATACGTGCGCCATATAGACATGACGGTTCATGCCTTGCATATTCGAACTAAGCTATGTCAACTGGTGGAAGCTATGATGAGCCGAAGAGACGACCTAGCTTTTCGACAGGAAATGAAGTTCAGGAATAAACTCGTAGAATACCTTACGGATTGGGTTATGGGTACTTCCCACCAAATTGCCCCTCCTACTCAAGGAGACGTGACACTGATCACCCGTGATTTGGACCAGGTAATTACAGGAGTTGACGATTTACTCAGCAGATAACACAATTGAAAGTTCTAAGCATCCATAAAATATTTCATAAAATCCTTACACAAATTTGTTATTTGTTGCAGGCTTGTATGGAAGCTGTAGCTGCTCTATTGAGAGGCTTACCCCTACAGCCTGAAGAGTCCGACAGAGGAGATTTGATGGAGGCCAAGTCTCAATTATTTTTAAAGTTGGCTAAAGATCAATTTATGCGTTACAAAATTATCATTATGACTATTCTAATTGCTGGAATCGTCATGTGTTTTCAGGTACTTTACACTGTTCAAAAATCTATTGAATGAATGTACCGAAGCACAGGAATTGGAACAAAAAGGACCAAAGGCGGCTCATGCTAACAAATTGACTGCTTTACGAAATGCCACAATTCAAGCTATGTCAAACCTTTTGAGTGCAAATATCGATTCGGGACTTATGCATTCCATATCTCTTGGGTATCATCCAGATTTGCAGACTCGTGCTGCCTTTATGGAGGTAAAATAGTCTTGTTAGTCTTTCCAAAGTTACTACATGTTAATTAAAATGGTTGAAATTGTAAAATTCTCACATTTCGACTTTAAAATTCCAATAAACCCGAACTTAATAGGTGTTAACTAAGATCTTACAACAAGGAACAGAGTTCGATACACTGGCAGAAACCGTTCTGGCTGACCGGTTTGAGCAGTTAGTACAACTTGTAACAATGATTGGAGACAAAGGTAGGTTTTAGTGTGATTTTTTAAAAATAGTTTGTCATGATGAAGGTTGGGATTCTGCTTAAAGTTCACTTTAAATCACTTTAAATTCAGGCGAGCTTCCCATCGCAATGGCACTTGCAAATGTTGTGACGTTCAACCAAATGGTTAGTTCAGTAATTCTTTGAATATTAGAACCGTTGAAATTGAATCAATATAATTTGAATTTTTTAGGATGAGCTTTCAAGGGTTCTAGTGACGCTATTTGATGCTAAACACTTACTTTCCCCTTTGCTGTGGAATATGTTTTACCGAGAAGTGGAAGCATCGGATTGCATGCAGACATTATTTCGTGGAAATTCTCTGGCATCCAAAATCATGTCTTTCTGCTTCAAAATTTATGGTGCTTCGTATCTACAGAATCTGCTGGAACCACTAATACGACCACTCCTGTCTGAAACGAACTTGTCTTTTGAGGTCGACCCAGCCAGATTGGATCCTAACGAAGACATTGACCAGCATCGACAAAACCTTATATCCTTAACACAAAAGGTCTTTGATGTAATTGTGTCGTCTGCAGACAGGTAAGTTGTATTTTGCATTTTTGTATCTGCCAATTACCTATAGGATAGAGTATCTAATTCAGTGGGATAATTATGTTACAACAGATTTCCTCCACAATTAAGGAGCATGTGCCATTGCTTATATCAAGTACTTAGCAAGCGATTTCCCCAATTTCCCCAAAACAATATGGGGGCCGTTGGCACAGTTATTTTCCTAAGATTCATCAATCCTGCCATAGTCAGCCCCTGCGAAAGTGGTATCGTAGATCGCCAGCCACCTCAGAAGATCAAACGTGGACTGATGCTTGTTTCAAAGATTCTTCAAAACATAGCAAATCATGTGGAGTTTTCGAAAGAGCAACATATGTTGCCTTTCAATGATTTTGTTAGAGTAAATTTTGAGACCGGTCGGCGATTTTTCGTGCAGATTGCATCGGATTGTGAGACGGTGGAGCAAAGTATGTAAATGCTGTTAATTTTTCACATTTAACAAATTTTATTAGTGGTGCTAAGTCATATTCTGTTTGTATTACAGGTGGCCCGCATTGCCTTTCGTTTGTTAGTGATGCAAACGTCTTAGCATTGCATCGGCTCTTATGGACTCATCAAGAAAAAATCGGTGACTACCTCTCCTCGTCCAGAGACCACAAAGCGGTTGGTAGACGACCGTTTGATAAAATGGCTACTCTCCTAGCTTATCTAGGTCCACCTGAACACAAGCCTGTTGATTCTCAGTAATATATTTTTTTAGTATTCTGTTTTTATTAATTCTTGCAAATATTAATGGATGAAAACATTTTTTGCTATGATTAGCTTGCTATTCTCTTCGTACACACGTTGGAGTTCTATGGATATGACATCCACCAAATTCGAAGAAATAATGTCCAAACACAACATGCACGAAAAAGATGAGTTTAAATCAATAAAATCACTCAACATATTTTACCAAGCAGGAACGTCTAGAGCAGGTACGATCTTTGACAATTTGGATAATCGTTTATTAGTTTCAAACGTGCAGCAATTTGCATACATGGTTTGAAATATAATTGCAGGCAATCCGGTATTTTACTACATTGCACGGCGATACAAGTAAGCTCAACGAATGACGAAGTTTCAGCCGGATATTGTGACACAAACCGTCAATTTTATGCGCTCTTTTTATATTCTAGAATTGCAGAAACGAACGGAGATCTCTTGATTTATCATGTGATATTGACATTGAAACCTTTCTGTCACAAGCCGTTTGAGTTGGTGGTCGACTTTACCCACACTTGCTCGGACAATCGGTTTAGAACAGAGTATCTCCAAAAATGGTTTGTGGTTCTACCAGAAGTTGCATATGAAAATCTTCATGCTGCATATATTTACAACTGTAACTCATGGGTACGGGAGTATACAAAGTATCATGACCGGATTCTTGCTCCACTCAAGGTATATATTTTCACTGTATCAAGAAAGTCGTGTTTACTATAACAATTATCCCAATTTTAATTGTTTTTTAGGGAAACCGGAAGCTAATGTTTCTTGACTCAACCAACCGATTATCAGATTATATTGATGTAGATCAGCAGAAGTTACCTGGAGCAACCCTTTCCTTAGACGAAGATTTAAAAGTGTTTAACAATGCACTAAAACTTTCCCATAAGGATACAAAGGTGACTATTAAGGTTGGTCCAAGTGCCATTCAGATTACTGCAGCAGAGAAGACAAAGGTGCTTTCGCATTCGGTGCTACTCAATGATGTTTACTACGCGTCGGAAATCGAAGAAGTTTGTTTAGTAGATGACAACCAATTTACCCTAACGATTGCTAATGAATCGGGTCCTCTTTCATTTATTCACAATGACTGCGATTCCATTGTGCAAGCTGTGATTCATATACGTAATCGATGGGAGTTGTCTCAACCCGTAAGAATTTTAAATCATAGTACAATTTCATTTCATTCGTTATGTATATGATCGTTAAAACGAAATGGTATGACTACTTAGGACTCAGTTACAGTTCATCAGAAAATTAGACCCAAAGATGTGCCAGGTAACTGAAACATACTAACTTGAATTTTATCGATAGTATGAAAACCCTGATTCATGTAGCTGACAAAATTAATAGTTTATATGTATAGTCTATGGGGTTCTTCATGTTACTTTCGCAAACGTCGCATAGTAAAGTCCCCTTATATAAACATATAAAACCCCACACACGTTCAATACAATTCAAACATTCCATTGCACATTTTCAGCAAAAAACAAGCTAGTTAGACATTGCCTGCACGACATTTGATATATAGTAGCTTAACTACTCATGCCTCAGTAAAATATTTTATTTAACCACAAATGTGTTTATGAATTCAATTTCAGGAACTTTACTAAATATGGCTTTGTTGAATCTTGGCTCGTCCGACCCTAATCTCCGAACTGCAGCTTACAATCAACTATGTGCTTTGACTGCAACATTTGATCTGAAAATCGAAGTAACTTGTCATAGTTGTATGTGAACGATTTTTTAATGTGTCAGTTTCTAATCGGACTTCTCGGTGGAAATTTTAGGGCCAACTGCTGGAAACATGGGGATTGTGCATTCCATCTAATAATACCCTGTTCATTAAGAGTGTATCGGAAAAACTGGCTCAAAATGAACCTCGGTTGACCCTCGAGTTTTTAGAAGAATGTATTCACGGGTAATATATTTTGGTTACTCCATACTTTTGATTAGCCTGAAATGATAAATTACCTATGCTAACTGAGCTTTTATTGTATCTTTGTTAGGTTTAGTGCGTCGTCTATTGAGCTAAAACATTTGTGTTTAGAATACATTACACCATGGCTTCCAAATTTGGTTAAGTTCTGTAAGCACTCGGATGATACAAAACGACAGAAAGTGGCTATGATCCTTGATAAACTGATCACGCTGACTATTGAAGAAGTTGAAATGTACCCATCTATCCAAGCAAAAATTTGGGGATCTCTGGGTCAAGTACCTGATCTTATAGATATGGTGCTGGACAGTTTCATCAAGAGAAGTGTTACTGGTGGATTGGGGTCACCTCAAGCGGAAATAATGGCTGATACCGCTGTAGCATTAGCTTCTGCAAATGTACAGCTCGTAGCGAGAAAGGTGAAATATCATACCAATTAAAACTTTATTCCATCAAGTGAAACTCTTAAAAATTCTGGATTTGTTTTACCTTCAGGTTATTGGAAGATTATGTCGCGTATTAGAGAAAACGTGTACCTCTCCGGTAGCTACATTAGAGCAACATTTAATGTGGGATGACATTGCCATATTGGCAAGATATTTGTTGATGTTGTCATTCAACAATTGCTTGGATGTAGCACACCATTTACCGTTTCTGGTGCACATAGTGTGTTTTCTTGTTTGTACTGGATCGGTTTCAATGAGAGCTTCAACTCACGGACTTGTGATAAACATTATTCATTCCTTATGTACATGCACTCAACCTCAATTTGCTGGTGAGAATTTACAGATGAAAGTGACAATGTTTATGTTTATGGATTTCAATCTAATCAATTACGTATTCTTAATTTGGACTACAGAGGAGACTCATAGGGTTTTGAGGCTCAGCTTGGACGAATTCTCGCTGCCAAAGTTTTATTTACTGTTCGGAATTAGTAAAGTAAAGTCAGCTGCGGTTACGGCTTTCCGGTCTTCATATAGACATGCTGGGGACAGATGGCTGGGTCACTATTCTCCAATGGATCGAGAAAGACTATCCTTAACTTCTTTGGAAGTTATATGCGATGCCCTGTTGGAAATCGTTGAAGTAATTTGTATATGTTGATTAAACTTTAGAGTGTTTAGAGTTTAAAAGTTCAGATTATTCATGGGCTTGGTGTTTTGTAGGCTTGTATGCGAGACATTCCAGAATGCGACTGGCTGCAGATTTGGACTCAACTGGCAAAGAATTTTGCCTTCCGATACAACCCTGCTTTGCAACCGAGAGCTTTGATCGTCTTTGGCTGTATCAGGTAACTTACGTTTTATGTGCTTACAAACAGATCCAACCTTTAGATTTCAGTTTAACATAGGAATACGTCATGTTAACCGATTTTATTAATACATTAATATTAAATCTGTATGAAATCACAGGTGAGGTTATTGTATCAGGCTGAATGATTCAGTTTGATACCTCACTCACCTGCGACATTTATTGAAACCCATAGATCAACAAAAATTACCCAAATAAAATAATTTTGTTTCAGCAAAGCAATCCAGGATCAAGATATAAAGCAGCTACTTCGAATTTTAGTCAAAGCTTTGGAAAGTTTTAGTGACATCACTTTGATTGAGGCAATTGTCATGTGCCTGACCAGATTGCTACCCCTTTTAAGACCGGTACGACATGCTAAATGTCAAATATATTTCTTTACTTAAAACATTTACTCATTAAATGTTTTTATTCTGTTCTAACATAGGAAAGTGCCATACATCGGATGATGTTTTGGGTAGCAATTTCTGTATTACAATTGGACGAAGTGTCGTTGTATGCTTCCGGACTTGCTTTGCTAGAACAAAATCTGCACACACTGGATTCTCAAGCCATGTTCGAGAGTAAAAGTCTTGAACAAATAATGATGTCTACCAGGGAACCTTTAGAATGGCACTTTAAGCAACTTGACCATGCAGTAGGATTATCCTTCAAAAGTGAGTTTCACATATATTTTGTGAAGTAAATTGTGATAAAACGGAACAAATTTAATCGATAAATTCTTTTGAAACTTTCAGCAAACTTCCATTTTGCACTTGTAGGTCACCTTCTTAAAGGGTTTAGACATCCAACTCCTACAACCGTCTCAAGAACAACCCGAATTTTAACTATGCTTCTTGGAATTGTCGCCAGACCTACGAAGAGAGACAAATTCGAAGTCAGTGGTGATAGTGTCGCATATTTAGCAGGTATTCAATCTTTTATTTTTATTTTGTGAATAAAAGGGATATTGTTGATTCTGGTCACATTCAATATTTTTCAATTTTTTTCAGCTCTGGTATCAGTATCAGAGGAAGTGAGAAGCAGGTGTCACGTCCGTCATCACCTGTCAAGGCATTTAGCGTCTTCTAATGAAAATATGAACTGGAGCCCCAAATCTCCAACAAACAGGAGGCAGAAGTCATGGGACTTGCTGGATCAGAATGCCATAAGCCAAGCTCAGAGGCAGCAAAATAAGCAAACACCTGTTCAGCAAGTAAGTAGAAAAACATTAATGATTGCTAATTGTAAGTTGGAGTATGGTAGGGAGTGGGCTGGTGTAACTTCATACTACGGCAAGGAGGAAAGGTATAAAATTAATTACTTAAAACGAAAAGGTTCAGAGCGGTGCGAAAAACTGGCGTAGCTTGGATTTGTCGTGTCCCCGAGATTTCAAGTCCCACAGATCGGCATCCATGCCCGTCCGGAACGAACAAGTGAGATGAGTTCCACATCTCACCCTTCATTCGAACTATGCTGCCTTTGTTGTTATTTTTGACCGTTTACGCAAGGAAATACCATGCTGCTAATATTGACCTGATTTATGTTAAGAATATTTTATCCCGAAATACTTCAGTATGGATGGGCAATTTAAAGAATCTCGATGTCTTTCCTCCCTGTTGCACCGGATTTATAGGGAGAGTTTATGATTCCGTCCCCCCTGTTTATTCTACTCTGTTTGTTATCTGGTTCAAAAGACTGACCACGAAACAACAATTTATTCCTTTTGTTCTCATGATATGCGCTTTCCGATGAATACCTAAACTTGAATGGATCTTTGTCTCTTTCTTTCCTCTTCTTTGTCTTTCTCTGTATGACTTTGAGCCAGGCTCGTGCTCTATTCAAGTCTCAGAGATCCATTTCCGTACCTACGACTAAGGACAACTCCAAGGTACTCTTTTTTAGTCCACCGTACTTTCGTTTAAATGCACCCCTGTGATTTCTCGAATGGCTGGTCCTTATTTTCATAATTCCAACTACTAGCAGAACTCATCATGAAACATTTCTAATGCACTTTTTATTTTTAATGATTTGGCCTACCAGGAAGGCGAAGAATGCAAGCGGACCAGTGTATCAAATGAGAACAACGTGCTTCTTGATCCTGAAGTTGTCGTCGATACTCAAACTCAAGCTCTTCTTCTTACTGTACTGGCTACTTTGGTAAAATACACGACTGATGAAGCGGAAATGAGAGTTCTCTACGATTACTTGGCCGAAGCCTCGGTGGTTTTTCCTAAAGTTTTCCCTGTCATGTGAGTTTTAAATATTTGTTTTTTTTCTCTCAAGATTTTATTACTCTAGCAAAATCCTAAACAATGATTTACGGTGTGTTACAGACACACGTTATTGGATGCAAAAATTACGAATGTCCTATCCTTGTGTCATGACCAAGTTATACTAAGTGCGGTACAAAGTATCATTCAAAATATGATAACGTTAGAAGACCCCTCTCAGCAGCAGCCGCATTATTTACAATCCGTCGGGTTTGGTGGGTTATGGAGGTTTGCCGGGCCGTTTACAAAGGTACGGAACCGGAACCGGGGAAATTACAGAAGTGTTAAAAAACATGTCCAACTTATTTATTGAATTTTTTCTTTAATATCTGTAGTCCAACTGTACTGCGGAAAGTGCAGAGCTATTTGTGAACTGCTTGGAAGCAATGGTTGAAACCTGTCTGCCTTCAGAAGAAGGAGACATGGAACAGTATCCGTCTATGTTATCTGTTTCGTCGGCGGTGAATTTATCGTCGTCCTTATCCTCACTAACTTTGGGCTCGCCCACTGAAAAAGGTATTAAGATTTTTCAAACTCTGCTGAGAGATAATCAGTACTTGGGTACTCAACTATACTCGATTGAATCGCAGATTTTTGGGCTTCTACAGGTTCCATCCATACTCAGTTTTAAGTTGATGAATGATGTTGAAGCAGCTTTTAAATTGGAGCGTGGATAGAACGTCAAGCTCAAGCTCTCCTTGTTGTTGTTTAATTACCTCTGGAAATCTGATGTACGTACGGTGGAAGTTTCTGTTTGTACAAGGAAATGGAATGTGATTTCTCTAATGATATATAATACCTCGTTAAATGGACTTTCGGACAATCCAAAAAATAGAATATAAAAATCATTTATTTAGTCATTCCAAGTAGAAAACAAAGTCTGTTTCATATATTGTTATTAACTTATGAAAACTCTGCTGATCTCGTTAATTATAAGGTTAAGATAAACTCGTAAAAATCTACCTCAGGTTGACCCCAATGACTAGTTTTCGCAATTCAGATGTTTTACCGTTTATTTTTGTTGTCAGAAACATATATCAATAAACTGGATGCTGCATTTTTGAAACATGATGATTATTTTTGGCATTGGAATTCCTTCATTATACTGTCTCCTCGGATAATTCTATTAAGGACAATTCTCTTCCTAAAAATGCGGACACAAAACAAAGAAGGACATTCGAATGGTTGGAAATATTTTATTTCAAAACGGTTTCAACTTTTCATTGTAATTAGGAGTTATAGTTTAATAACGAAACATTCTCTCATTCATAAAAGTGGTACATACATAATATTTAACCATCAAGAACTTTCATCGCTTAAGAGTGTACGGTTTTAGCAATAATTCATCACAATCGTTAAGAAGCTTCAAAAGATCGATAACAGTAGGCTGCCTGCTTGCTGTAACACGCCGCATGCAATATACGTAATAGTTAATTTTTATACATTGTAATGTAGATAGTACATTAATAAAATAACCCTCCGAGACATATTAATGCAGACTTATCAAGCAATAACCGTTCAATTTGCTTTTACCCAAGTAGACAACCGTTCCAGTTGCACATTGTTCTTGAGACGACGGTCGAAATTCACGAACTCTGAATGCTATGTCATGAAATGAAGTGTAGGAGAAATCGCCCCTTCAATTATAACTCATTACGGCCTACCTTTTCATATTACACCTTTAATTTTAACAATTCTTTAATTATAAGAATAGTCCTCTTCATGCAAATGGTTTCATAGGACTTCCACTATAGTTATACAGACAATTTACTAATTAAACCGGTCCGTGGTATGTGCAACTATAATATTCTAGAACGAAAAAGGAAATCAGAACTTTGTGGAAGTTTAAAAAGTTTTAAAATCATGCATTGATGAAATGAAATGATATTTTACAATCACCATTCAATGATTGAGGTCAATCACCAAAACCACTCATAAAAATAAATTTGGAGATAGACGGGAAATGCCAAAAGCAATTAATTCAACCAACCAACCAACCAAGTTTTTGACGGCATCTCTGGAATTCGTAAAACTCCAATTATTCGAATTGAAATAATATTCTTTGGGTTTCCGTTCCTGCATGACTGGATGCATGAATTCTATTTCAACACGCTTTGAGTGTTGAGTCCTTTTATTTTTGTAAAGCTTAGTGGAGTTTGAAATTTCAACCTCTCAATTTATTGTTCGGGATATGTATTCATATTCCGTATCTTGGGACATGCAACTAATGGGTTACAAGGGAAAGGTGCCAATTGCAAGATTCAGTGTTCTCAATTATCAAGAAACAAATTCAAAGGCGATAAAATCGTGGGGAGTCCATCGAACAAGGAAATGCCGTACGAGATCGTGTGCCGATGTCTAGCGTTCGTGCAACTAGCCTGAATCCAGGACAATAGACAGTCGCCCCCCTCACATTTGTCATGTTGGTTGGTGAACTCCATTTGCTTATGTAATAATGTTGGTCAAATAGAATACCGCGTGGCATGTAGTTTTAAATAAGAACGTAGGTACTTCATTAAACATTCCAGTGACGGGGAAAGTCACTTTCCGTGCAGAAGGACAATGGATTTATGAGTAGTTTTGGCACTTTGAAGTGGGTGATGTGGTTACAACAGCTACGCAATAAACAGAAAGTTGGCTCAGAGACTACTAACTCTCGACCAAAAGACAAAACGCCGCCTGTACGGTGTGGTATATGATCCGAATACGTAGGTTCGTGGGGGAAAGGATATTATTATTATGAAGACTGCTTCTGTCCCTGTCAGTTGATCTCTTTCGGACTGGGCCAGAGTGTGAACGTAAACTGTAAAATCCCATCCAAAAGTAAGAGAATAATAATATACGAAGGAGGGGAGAGAATTTGCAGAGAGATAAATGCTTAGATGATTATATCCTTAATGGTTGTATCAGCATTAATAGTAATAAGGTGACAGCGACAAGCGAGTTGTTTCTTAATTAGGAGCTTATGTGCTCCAAACGAAAGCCCTGGGTTGCTTTAAAGGAAAACGTCTGCATCATAAGTATCACTTGAGTACAGGATAGTTAAGTAAGAGCTATTTTTTATACTTGAGTTTGAAACTGTCTTTTCTGGTACGGATTAGTTTCTTGTCACGGTATAAAAGGTTCAGCACATTCATTCATCTATAAAAAGTAATTGGAATATGGAGGGCATTTGGACTATAGTATTTTTAATATTTTGCTTAAATAACAGCTTTACGCCTAACTGCCTAACGAGGAAAAAATGTATCTTTACGGTGGATCAACTTAAGTAAACATCCTCCATCTGATTACAAATGACAGGAATACGACACACGTTACCATAACCATAATATCTAACACTTTTGCAGGTCCTGCTGAACCAAATACTACTTGGATGCATCGTTCATAGTCCTGGTAGTCTACATTAGTTATGACACAGAAATGGGTCCTTCGGCAGAGATTAGCACAGAATTTCGGGTCTTCGTATCCCACAGAGTTGGCGAAGTAATACCTGAAAATATTCACCCACATCATTTGTACACACCGTCTTCCAGAAAATACTAGTTACGAGCTCAGTCATGTAGAAAATCAAACGGTAAGGCCATAAATTACTTGTCAAAAAGGTCACTCCCACCATCCTTGAGGAATGAAAAAGCGAGGTCACTTAAGGAAGCGGCTGAAACATTTTTGAGACGGTAGTAGCTAGTCAAGTTGTAAAGAATTTTCCACTCAGCCCTGTCTTTTTCATTTGCTTCCGTAAGATTAAGATAATACTGCGTGTAGTCATAAATTTGTCCCGATGAGATATTATATTTATAGAGACGCAGGCCAGGGTTGTTTGGTCCTATCTCATCTCCCAATATGGACTTCCTGGGACTGACGGCAGGGGCCAAGAACAGGTACGAGATTGGATTCCTCTCTAGGAACTTCCCTTTCGTTTTATCTACCGATTCCAAAAACAACCCTCATGAACATCATCTTCAACTCTTGAACATTACGAATATTTCGGAACTTGGAAATTAAAAAATAACAAGCCCCACGACTTCCCACCCACCTTCCCAATTCATCAATCATCTATATACATACTTTTTGCATTAGATTCATTTAATCGGGCACATATTTCTCATTGTCCACTACTACACCACAAATTCTTGTTTTTTTTTAAATTATAGATTAGGTATCTATTTCATTCCTATTCTTTTATCTAAATTTCTCAGCTACGTTTACAAAGCCCGTCTTAATGCACTCTTTAATTTCAGCTCAAATCCATTATCGTCTGGTTTAATATTGAAAGTGTTTTTAAAATTTCAAACCCAGTATTTTCTAGCTTTCGACATGAAAAGCAAATACGAACGGATCGGGACGAGCTATGCATACGGTATATATGGGCTTGTACTGTTTGTGGACTTTCATTGCCAGTGGGTTCGGGAAGTCGGAATTACGCAATCCTTTTTGAGTATGCTGACTCATAACAAATACGAAAAGCTCCTCAGTGAAAATAGAAGGAGCATGATTGCAAACAACATACCGTCATGTATGAGACTGTTATGCAAATCTAAATGTGAAATCCATACCCTGTTTTTCGTAAAAAACTCTAAAAGAATCAGAGTGAAAGTGGCCGAAAAATTGTCCGGCGATCACGCTGTGATAATCTCGAACCAGCTTCAAGTACCTGAAATAAATCCAACAGGAGAAAGGGTTGTAAAATTTATGTAGCACTTCATTTTTAAAGGTTTCTTAAGTCCGGTAGCCTAAGCTAATAAATCCGAACTGGGCCTCTTAGTTTTTGTATAACTTTTACCGATTACCGAGTGAACCTAGAGGTGAGGAAGATGAGACGTATTTTATATATCAACAACGGAATGATTTCATCGTTTGTTGTTAAAATTAAAGCTTAGAAGCGTCCGAGTTTAGAGTATTTAATTGCCCATTCCGAATATCCCTTCTGTCCAAATGAACTGTGTAATTAAGGGTTATTTGCATTTAAAGTGAAGTCGAATTGTCCGTTTGAACTCCAAACAGAAGGATTACCTCAGTTGAAAATGCGCATTCATTTCGCCTGTCGGCTAAAACCCCATGGGATTATAACAAAACGATGTGATGGAAGGGCGTACCTCGAATTTTCTCTAATGTACAACAAAGTCCGACGACTATGAGAACACGTATATCCAACCCGACCGTCAGCCAGAATGCATTTTGTTTATTATACCTGACGCAATGCAATCCTGGTCTCACTTTCCTCTCACTCGTGTACGTAATTCTTGTCACATGTGTGTTTTGGGGCCTCCGTGTAATCATATATATAAAAGGACGTAAAACTTTCTCTGCCGTTGACCAGCTCCTCCAGGTTGAACATCGGTTGGAGTTGTAAAAGTTAGTAAGTTGTACAGGGATATTCCGGACGGGAAAGGAACAGCGTGTGGTTTATGTACTCAAATTAAATAATTGATTTGAAAGGAGCGACGGCAATAGGAAATGTATGCTATTCTGCCTAACTAGCAATCAATCAATCAAATGATGAATCACCAATTAGTTCAATATTAAATACGACCACCCAGTACCTCCCAGTTGAATAAGGTTGGGATTTCGAACAATGCCTTTCAATTTCCTTGTGTGTCACTGTCATGGTCTAAGAACTCGGGACAATTACTACTTCGGACGCCCAGAGACAAACGAGGTTATTGTTAAACTTTTTCCATTACCTTTTGTTAAACTGGTCTTGATAGGCATGGTGCCCGAAACGACTGCTCATGTACCTCTCCATTTTACCCTGCAAGAAACAAAAGAAAGCTAGCCGTTGCATACCCCACTAACTTATGTAGCTTATAATTTAGTTAATTAACGAAACTTACCGGTGGGATATGACCAATAATGAAGACTGCATCACCTCTTAATGTAGCCTCCTTCAGCCTGTCATGTAACCAAGCAAACTGTCCAGCAGGGTCTTCTTCATTTGCTCCAATCCATTGTCTCTTCTCGTACAAGCTGGTGTTCAGAATGAGAAGCCTGGTCTTCTTCCTTTCTTCTATAGCGTAATAGCCACCTAGATTATACAGGGGGGAAATTATTTCTTGCAATAAATCTCATTACAGTGTCTACTCGACTTCCGCTCCAGGAACCCTCCTCACCAGTATGTACCGGACAGAGAAAGGGGAAAAAATGAATTTCACATGAGTCCAACTATAGGGTAGTTGCCCGACGGAATGTTAGCATCCCCCGAGAATTAGTTACAACTCAATTTCAGAGATGAATGCAGTGTTTAATGCTTACCTTTGTTATATAATTATTTTGTGGTATATTTAAAAGTCAAACCTACCTCGGTTAAAGGTATCAAGGGACTCCGGGGGTATCCACTTTGACCACAGTTGACCATACAGCTTGAGTCTATTGTGAAATTCTGCAAAAGAGGGATGCTTTAGTACAAGAATTGATGAATAAAAAAAAGGTCAGTTCGTACCTGCATAACCCGCACTGGAAGTCATCCTGCTTTTAGGATACCAATCCATGTTTCCCAAGACTGGGTAAATATTTGAAAAAGGAAATTGCATTTCTAAAAGGGAAGTGATATTCTGAAGAACGGAGTACACCGTGTCATCCTTTATGCTCTCGTCGTGAAACGTCGTATGGGAGATTGAATCACTGTAGAATACAAACACACATTGTCTAACCACTATCCATCCATTTGCAGTTTAACATAAAAGCCATCTCACTGGCAAAGTTTCCAGGAGAGAATACAGGACTTTCCAGTTACATGTTACATCAGTGTACAAACAAAGTTGGGTAAAAGCATAAAGAGGTTTTCGGATTCAAACCCTGGATTTCAAAGAAGCACATCTTACTACAGCCAAGCAATCAAACGGATAAACCTGATTGCATAAAAATAAATTGAGCCGCTCCTTCTCCGTCTTTAAAAACTTGAGAATTTCCACTCTCCACTCTACTAGGCTCTAGTATGATAATGTATAAGGAGAGGATGAATAAGATTAAAATGGAAGTCTGGCCCATCCCAAGCCTTCCCAGCATTACTTCCTCATCAACTTCATTCACATAAATGAGTCAACAAGGAAAAAGTTTGAGCAAATAATTACATCAATTATCAAAATGGTGTGTATTTAAAAACTGTCATCCCTTGATGATGGCTCTGCTGTTGTGCTTTAAGATTATTACCAAAATAAAGCCAAAAGATGCCGAAATAAAATAATGAGACATTTCGTAAGATGCTTTTATCCAGGAGCTGGAAGATCTGAGGCTGGAAAGCTTATTAAGGAAGGAACGTCCCTCGAATGCCCGACTTAGATTGGGATTCATTGAGGGAAAGCGTGAACAAGCTGTGAGCAAATACAATCCTTACGAGTTAAGACTTCTTCACGCAATTTCTTATCATGGGTAACGCAGCAGTAATGCCTTTAGCTAAACAAGGGAGAAAACCTTGTTTCAAAAAGTAAAGCTCCAGGAGGTGAAAGAAATTGAAGACGAGGGGGATCTAAAGAGTTTGAAGACACTGGCTGTTGTACCGCTGAAGAACTATGCGACGGCGGTTGCGATACTTGCGATGCCGTACACAATAAGCCAGTACTGTTACACGGGTAGACTGGACTGATACAAACAAGGCAGGCATTTTTAGACTGTGTATGGAATCGGCAATTCAGCCGACATAATAATATCGGGAAATTTAAGGGCAATTTTGACGCTTAACTGTTTTCAGGACTCCATTATGACTCTGACGAAATGCGACTGAAGATTAGAGCAGCAAGCATTATTCCACGGAAGGTAATGTAAATATCCTAATTTGTGTAATGGTTTCATGCTCCGTCTTTCCATAACTGTATGTAATTAATTATTCGGGAATAGGAAGTATATGGCTAAGTGCATAAAGATACTTTGTGTGTGAACGAGTGTAAAACAAGAGAAGCCAGAAGTTGCATATCTCAGCCAGCCGCCTGATCGTAAGCTTTTATGCGGTGCTGAGTGGTTTGATTTAAGCCATGCAAATAAATTAGCTACCTCGGCGTCCTCGACTTCCGTTCAGTACGAAGGAGTTTGCATGCGAAGAGGAGACGAGGAAAGACGTGGAAGTTGGAACTTTAGAGCTCCCCTTGTAAAATGCTCAATAAAGCTGGTCTAATGACATCCGTAGATAAGACGCCTTAAGCTTTGAAATGGGGCTGCCCTGGCTTGCCCAAAGGGAGAAAGCTGACAATAAGAGGGAGGGAACTGAATAAAGGATTTGGTGTGATATCCGCAAAAAATAGCATCAGTTTAGAAAGGTTTGGTACAAAGACAATGGAGGAGATTTTGAGGGGAAGAAGATAACAACGTACCCAGTCCAAAGGATGAATTCGATCTCATCGCCGGTGACGTTTTTCATTGCTTTTATGGCAGATTCAACTAAAATGAATGGAGAATCGCAACCATGGCTTCCATAACGGCCTTCCGGAGATCGAAACCCTATACCATTTTGACGCCAGCACACTGCCAAAAACACAAATCTTTACTGCCGACACTGATAGCGTAACCACTCTATATTTATTACTGTGGTGTAGTCCATGTGTGTAGTATTATTATGACCCTGTTTGTTTCTTCTTCCGTCCTGGGTTAGCTAACTTTACGCTAAACATATCCCCCCAATCCCTTCCTAAAAACTCATACAGGTTTTTCAGCCCAACATCCAATTATTCAACTCTCGGAAATAAACATCTTTTTACAGCCTCCTACTTACAACTTCCTATGATTCCTTCCTACCCCCTACCTACTACATCCCATTCTCATCCTACAATACGTACAGCCTACTACACACATAATACCGACTACATTACACATTGGCCCTCCTTATTAGCTCCCATTTCCTCGATTTCGGGAAGAAAGAAGGAGAGAGAAAGCTCCTCGTAATGTTACAAGGAACTTTTTTATGGCCAGGGTGATCAATTAGTTGGATGAAGAAGAGTATTTAAATACAAGAGAAGGATAAATTAGAGTTCTTACTTTTGTCTCGGCTGCCAGGAGATGAGTAGTTCAGTTCCAAATGAAGATCAGTAATTTGCCAGAAATAACCTGGGAAAAATGTATAACAGAGTTTCAGAACAAGGGAGCCCCTCTAAGTGGTTTCCTCTTATGAATATATTAAAGGTAGCTTATGCCTCCACTATTATTCTGGATCCCTAATAAGTCTCCCTGTACAATAGGCAGACACCATCATCGTACAGTGGAGGAGTAGTAGACCGGACGGAATAATATCATCACACGGAGAAATTAAACTTTTCCTTCCGTTTCAGCCAGGGACGGATCCATGTGGGAGAGATGAGTAGTAAGAGAACAAATTATTTCTCTCTACTCTTTCTCTCTCTCTCTCCTCCAGTCATAAAAAGGAAAACTGTTCCATTTAGACATGAGGCAGTAATCTGCTTCTCATGTTTTCATCATCCATTTACATTAGTTCCCTTTATAAGAGAACAAGCACTAAGACAATTAATCGTCCTAACGAAACAGACAAGGTATGCAGTAGTTGTAGACAGTAGTAGCTGGATATAAATAGACGGAGATGTATCGGTATGATGCTCTCCTGCCTGGACTCACTCACCCACTCACTATACCCTACAGAATATGTACATCAGATTAAAATTCATCTCCAGCCTCCACTCCCTGTTTATTTTACTCTTATTCTCCATCCTCTTCCAGCATGGATGGAGGTACGTATACGTACTACTGACATGCCGCGAGTAGTGAAAGTAGTGAAAGTACCTCCTTACTTGCTGGACCCAGCATCACGGAACAGTTCCTCCTGTCCTACAGATGAGTGCACAAAATCTATTGCACACTAATTAGCTCTATCACCCTCTCTCCCAGTCAATCGACCTAATCGAAACTTGCTACTATTATTTCTTGCCCAACTTCGGCTAACTTCCAAGGCTCATTATCATCAGCCTTGTATGTACGCTTCCTTCTGTATTATGTACCTGCTTTCCTGGGGCTATGTGCTTTCTGTCCGTATCTAGGCGGAGAGTTACGTAAGGTATTTAGGCAGGACGGGAAATATATAAGGACGGACATCTCAGCTTCTGAACTAAGTGTCTATGAAAAGTGCAATGTAGAGAGTATAAGGCAAAGGCTCATTTGATATAATGACCGGCTTTCTCTTCTTGTTGGCTTGTTAGCGGCCTTGGTTCGTGTTTCTGAGGCGGTGTACTCTTCTTGCATAATGCTGTTCGTCATGGGCTTGTAGGCGTACCGAAGGTATGCAGAGTTGGTATTTGGATTCAACCGGTTGCTTCTTGTGGGAAGGATTAGCCTGTCTCTTCTGAAAAACAGGGTCTGGAGTGGATGAAGGGATTTGAATTTGGCATTCGGTAATAATGATGACTTGAGAGAATGATTGTGGCTGTTGGCTGCTATGAAAGAAATTCCACTCCGTCCTCCTCCAGCTCATTGATAGGAGGTAGGGAAGTGGAAAGGGGAACTAATGCTGTTGCTGTGCCACTTGTCGTTGTCATGAAATGTAAGTTTTTTACTGGAGAAAGTTGAAATATGGTTTTTCCGAGAGTGAAAGTGTAGAAAGGGCTGGGAGGAATAAAAAGGGATGGAGAGTGTGGAATGAGATGAAAAGTGTAGAGGGAAAAGGAATGAAAAGAGGGAGGCTTGTATAGGAAAGGCTAGATATGGCATAAGCCGCATAACCAATTAATGAATGAGATAGTGTGAGGAGAACGGTAGTTAATTGCAATCATTTTTATGTGTCTGCCGAGAGTCATTTCCCCCTATGAAGTTCCTTGATTCTTGTTCTCCTTTCTCCAGTAGCAGCAGCAGCAGCAGGATTCTCCAACTTGTACAGTATAGCCCCTCTGCTACTTTACACACCATTCCGACTCTACATGTTACAATATCACATCTTCCTTTCCATCCTTTACTGAACATAACATCTCTCCTCTCAGTAGCTTAGCCCTCTATACCTCTCTCTCTCTCTCTCTCTCTTTTAAACAATATGGAATTTGATCGTAAAATTTTATACTTTGGAGGATGAGTGCCTTATTCACTCCCTGTCTGCTCTTCTGTAAAACGATGGAAAAATAACGATGGAAACTTGTTAGAAAAGGTTGTCTGGCAGAAATGCCCAAGCACCAAGAAACACGTCTTCTTCTTTCCAAGATCCACCCACTTTCTCTCCTTGCTCACACATCAGATGATCTCGGTGTGTATGTTGTAGTAGTAGATAGGTAGTTGGTACTCCATCCAGCTACGACCTAACAGCTAGTAGGTACGGCTAATGCACTATGTATAGAGCGAGTAGCAGGTAATGTAATGTTTCGACGGGCAGGCCTCTTACAGGTAGTCTGGGCTTATTCCGTCTTCCCAACAACGACTTGTACTCATGTTGGGCTGGAGTATATAATAAAAGTGACAGAGAATGAAGGGAGAAAGTGGAAAGAGCATCATTGGTGGCACAGGGAAGTAGCTTGCTTGAGTCATGTAGTCGGGAGTCATCCAAGCTGAAAATCACGCTTTCTCATCTCTGTCTCTCAAATCCATTCATACGGATGGTGGAGGGCGTATGGACTGGTACAGGAAAAGGCCCCTGTAAACCTTGTCGAAGGGGTCTGATCCACTCTCTCTCTACCTCTTGCTGTATTAGCTTTATTGACTTTATTTCTGGCTGAATGTTGACTAATCCGAAGCCCACATTGAAGTACACATTCAACATTTCTCCGCAGAGCCGAAAGAAAAGACTTCAAATATTGATATTCTCCGTACTCGCCTAATTAAATCAGTTGAAAGCACATGTGGGATTACAAAATTCAAAGAGCCCCCATTCCCTTCTTCTTCTATTATTCCGCTCTTGATCAGAACCTTATCTATTCCAAGCCCTGGGAGCTCTTAAATAAAAAGTAACCCTTCTCGACTCCCATGTAACAGCTAGATACGTCCTCCTCACTGTAAAATTCAGCCCTCGTTCTCTACTCTCTTCTTAATTACATTCCGCCAGCCATCATGATCCTCCAACAGTACATTAGTTCCTCCTAGTCAGCATTCACAAGGAGGTGATAAGACTCTGGACCCAGGACTCAAAAAAGAATTCTGAAACTCTCTTGTTTCCTTTTAAAACGCATTTCACTCCAACCTTCTTCATATGAATACTAATTGGGGCACAAAGCTGGCTATGTTGGTTGGTTCGTGAGTGGTGGTGGTGGTGAAAGCAGCAGGCTGGTATCCACATCCCATTTTCCAAGTCACAAGTAAGTGTGTACACAGTGGGAAAAGGAGACGATGTGAAAATATGAAACTATGAACTCTGTATACATCATATATCATGGAAACATGATGAGTAAGTCCAGGCTTGTGTGGGGGAAGATTTTAATACATTATTATAATAAAATGATATCGTGGTCTTCCATAAACAGACATGTGAGAGCTCTTGAAAAATGATTCGCCTTCGTACCCGTTTATGGCTCCTAGCTCCCTGGGATGTGATACGTTATAACCAAAACTCCTGTCACGCAGAGGGCACTAATATGAGTGTGAGATGAAAAAACGAGAATGGAAAGGTCGTTTTAGACTCTTGAGAATATCCTGATGGATCTATGACCTCCTCGGTCCTCCGTAAAATAGAGCAGAAACGCGGTTAAGGATCATAAAAAATGTGGGAATAATGCCGGAGTCTTCTCACACACTATAAGTCGGGAAACATTGGGGACGGGTGACAAATAATTCTGCAGTAAATCGGTGAAAAATAAGTGTTAGTGGGTTCGATTCAAGAAAAAGTAGAAAGAGTGACACTTTATCATTCACCCCTGACAAAAAGTTGGCTAACAAGGTTGTTCAGCAGGTAGGTTTCTGGCTGGAAGTAGTGAGTGGTGTGGGTACGTAGTAACCATTTCAAAGGAAATTGTAGCATACATCACAGGACATCTCTCTTTTATGCAGACCCTGCTTTATATGCACTCTAACCCTACTCCAATTGTCCATCGTAAAAACTGATATTTATCCTTTTCCCTTCAAAAAGGTACTTTAAATTCAAGGCACAGTTCCTCCTTCAATTAATTCCTGTAAATACACGGCTTCAAATCAACGCTGGAGCTAATTTTATGTTTTAAATTACACAATGTACTCCAGCATCATCCAATCATCTTCATCAAACAAAATTCGGCTAGCTTTTAGCTACCTAGCTTTCCAGACAGGCTAGCCTTGTAAAACAAGAGAACGCAGGCTCGAATAGATGGAAGACTTACCAATTTTGGCCTCGGAACCATGCCATATCATGATGATCGGCAAGAGGAGCTGAAGAATTTTCCAGTGTTGTTGATTCATTCTGAAAGCGATTTCTGAAAAGAGAAAGGAAGTGACGATGGATAAAACATACTTGTACAGACAGCCTTGTACATGCCAGCTTATAATTCATAAGTAGAAGAGAAAGGGTTTAGCTCTGGTAGTTTGGGCAGAAGACTATAAATGTGTCGGCCTATGCCTGCCTCGTAGTTCCTGTACTTAACTTGTTATCTATATGTTATAAGAGAAATTAATTGACTTGATTGCGCAGTCTGTTGTCTCTCCTTGTTACGGGAAGAGGAATGACTGGGAACGAAGGGATGAGTGAAGGATCAAGTCAAGTGAGACGGGTTTCGAATTCTTAATACGAGAGAAGGATGCGTACTGCATTATGGTTAGGCCAAGTTACATTGCAAATCATCTCGACGAGAGAAGGAGTTAAATTACACCTTTCCACTATTAAAGGAAGTTGAAACCCTTGAGCTTTGAGAAAATCAGCAAGTATCCATGTACCCACCCTTACTCCTCCTGATGTATTCCATCCTGGAGGAGACTGACAGAGTGTAGGCAGAAGAGCCTTGTTTTGATGAAAATTAATGCTGGACCAACTTCGGGATTAGAACAAGGCACTTCCTGGATGGAGATATCGGAATTGGAAGGCTCTCCTCCTCCTTGTGTACAAGTGAAGGAGGAGACCTCTCCATATCTTGATGGGATGGATGAGAGGATGGTGGAGGTGTCTCTTTAGTATTCCTACCTCGTGGCTGGTAATATGACTTCTAACATATTTCCTCATTCACCCGATCAATCTCAATAAAATTTGTAGGAGAATCATGAGGATAAATCTACTCAAACTACTTTTGAATTCGCTCCAAAATGTGATCCTAAACTCTTTTAAAGGTCGGCTATTGTATACTATGCATTCTAATGGTTGTTGTACCCAGGAAAGCTTCCCCTTCTTCAAATCCACATCCGTTTTTATTTCCTCTCTCCCTCAGCTGAATATGGAAGCTCTGGAGCCAGCTAGCCGTTTTGAACTCGTTCCAGAAGTGTCTCGACTTTTATATTATTAGTGTTATTATTACGGAAAATTTATAACCTCTTAACTCTTCCTTTGATCTCCTCTCGCCATCAAACTTCACCAAGCCTTTTCCTCTGTAACTTATTTTCATATTTCTCTCCCAACTACAACATCTCCTTGTTTTACTTTCTCATTCCATTCACTCTTTAGGCATTAACTTAATGCACAAACACATTACACAGTCGGTGGATAAAGAGGACTTCATTTTAGAGGAATTTAGTTCACGAAATCTTTTTTTAGCTATGACTGGAAGAGACCCATAATTTAGAACCCTTTCCTTCCTATCATACTTAATGCACGTAAACAACATGGAATATACCTACATACCTCCATCCCTATGAGTCTGTTCCATCGAGTCTCCGTTCCTACATTGTATGGATTCCTACAGATTTATATGTATATGTGCAGACCGTATATGCGCCACGCCAAATGCCAAAGAAATAATATGGTTTCCTGTCAGAAGAAAACAAAGATTCGCTAACTCTTCACCAAAGGATTTTCCGTTCACCGGACCGGATTTGTGGCCTCCAGTCTGTTATAAATACGGCCTACACACAAGCCGTAGTTACATAGTCCACATGGCTACCCTCCATTCTATTCTATAGGCGTAGGCAGAAGTTGTATACATTTAGTCTCTGAATTCTGGAAGTCCTTACGGAAGAAGGCGAGTTTTTGTCTTCAATTTTTTATTTGCACTCCCTTTTACTGGAAGAGTTCGGAGACTCGGGGAAGGAAATTTCTTAACTTTCCCCATCCTCTCCATCCTGCCATACACCATACACATACACATACGAAGAAGGAGGATTGGTATATGTTACATTACGGCTACCTAAGTATGTTACATTCGACAACGTGTTAACGTTCGCATTTGTCCCCGCAGGCAGTTTTGAACCTTGTTTGTAGGCTATCAATACTAAATGAAGCTGCCAAGTAAGCTGAATCCATTAGAGAGTCCCTGCATAATTAGATACATATAGTATGGGAGACGTGAGGACATGAGAAACGGGAACGGCTGCTCCTACTGCCTTTCTCTCTGACGCTATGCTGGTAGGTAGACCGGAATTTTCCAGCAGACTAGCATCAGCCACTCGGAGAGAGAGAGAGTCTTCTGCATGGGACTCTTCTGAACATTTTGAAGTCTGAGGACAATAGAATATGAGTCTGTCTTTGGATATGTAATAATAATGGAGGTAGTTTTTCTTAGGAAGGAAATGGCACCTGTGTTTTACGAGGGGTAATCCATTATGGATTTATGTAATAGAACTAAAGCGAGGTATTTTGACTGAATTTACAAGACAAATATGGAGCATGGAGGGCTTCTAAAGTCAAGCTTTAATATTGATTTGGGTTGGAGGAGAGGGGAACATTGTATTAAAAGTAGAAATATATAGGACAGGATCGATTTGGTTTGAAGGTAATCTTCCTCTCCTACTCAGTCTGTCCCTTCTGCAAAGTCGGGAAGAGATGAGGAGCTCAGGCAGCTTCTTTTCATCTCTTCATCACAGATCATCTACTAATTTATGCATAAACTGACGGAGGTAATAGTGCGTATCATACTCCACCACTCTACCTAATCATAGGATGGAGGATATTATATCCGTATGCTATTTTCACAGCCCTGTCTCCCTGTCCATCTCATATCATTATGTCATGTTTCTCCATTAAAAAGTTTCCGTTGAGTTTTCAATCTCTTTTTATATTCAATAGTCAAAGTTAGCTCTAGCCGGGACGTCAGCCGTCTGTGGCTGGAAGAAAGGAGGCTGGGAAGGGGTGGTTTAAAAAGGTTTGTAAATTACAGGTTCTAATTTGGAAAGAGGATGGCTGTGTGATTAGGTTTGACAAGAAATTAATCAAGATTCAAGAGTGCGAAGCGTCGTCAATTTCCGCCTCAGCACATCCCTTGATCAGAAGGGATGTTGGGGATGGGAATAATACGCCTTGTGTATTTTGCTGGTACGGTGGGTGTTGGAGTGAGTGAAGGCGATGGCTTCCGGTCCCTCCTTGAGGTACAGGTAAGTTAATAACATTGGCGAGGGAGTGAGGACATGCAGGAAGTGATTGGTGACAGACAGGAGCATAGATTTTCAATAACAGAGTAAATACACTTTGCTGGAAAAGAGGGCCTTGGAATTCTCCTGTGTCGGTCCGTGTGCAAATTTCTTATGTTTGGAAAGACAAGGGTGAAATATCTTGCGGAATGGTTCTGCTTTTTTACTCCCGTAAAATCTCATCTGTAAAAGAAATTCACAAGGGAAATCTTGTCCTGTAGCTTCTCGATCGCCACTGACTTAGACTTCCATCACCGATTCCCTAGCAAACATACATGCATCGGCCATGGAGTATGGACTGACTCGAGGAGAGAAAGCCACTGGGCTCCTGACGAAGGAGCTTTTATCGTGAATCACTTTTTCTTCCCTCTTTGATCTTCGTAATACTCTAATCTTGCCTTCTTTTCATCCCTGTTTCAACAAAATAGTGTCCTGTCTCTCAGAAGAAAAAGAATACTTGAGACGTTTGTCTTCCCAACGATCTACAGAGACATTTCTGGAACCCACTCAACAATCCTCTCTCTCTCCTCTCTCTCTCTCTCGCTTTCTCTTGATCTAACCGAGGTCTCAAAAACCCAAAGCCTTACTCCCTAACTTCAATCCGAAACCTACAGAACCCACATTTTTCACCAACCCTTATTGGGTGTGAAATAGAGCGATGCGAGTCGATTTACTGAATAACGATTTAATCCCTATTAGGTGCCCATCTTTCTGAGGAAACTATAGAATGAATTTCGATACCTGGAGTAATTCAATGATCAACCATCATAGAAGGGATTTACTTTCTCTCGATATTCTTTTACAAGTCAACCCAGCGACGTAGAAGAAGTACCTAGCATAGAGAGTACCAGACCCTCCATGCTCCAAGTATTGACACTCTAAGTCTTCAGTACTGAATCCCTATTACATCGACATACTAAAACAACATTCAGAGAACTTTTATACATGTTTTTCAATGCATCTTCAGTCAAGAATAATACTTGGTAAACAAGTCTTTTGTATCAATTGTATTTGATAACTTCTACTTGGTCAAATCCGTCACTTATCCTTAAAGAGTCATTCGACTGGATTTATGACTTTTTGTTCAGGTACTGCATGGATTTATTTTCCAGTGCCTCATTTCTTGAAGCTTTGGATATTCGATCCTTTAATTCCCACTGTTTACACATTAGTTAGTGATCCAAGAAAAAGCCGTAATTGAGACACGAGAGCTTCGAAAACTACGCCTAAATATACAATCAATCATGGCTGCCTTAATTCTAGAAAAGAAATGCCATCTCAGCAACCGAGGAAGACGAAGAAGGGTGCATTTCCTCTGGAGTCTGGATTGGTTTGTCACTAAGTAGATTTTGGAGTGAAAAAAAAAATCTCGGAGCTGATAAAGAATAAGGATGGCTCTATTATTATCATAGAGTATATTCTATAAGACGGGGACAAAGGGACTGGATGGTATGGAAGACAGTAGTCTACTCTAGCTGTAGGCCGTATGTGGTGTTAAGTAGGTGATGAATAATCTCCACATTTTTGTCATTCCTCTTCCCCCGGAATGTGTAAAGAGGATTAAGTAAGAGGTGTGAGTAGAGGAGACGGGAGAGATTGAATCAGTGCAACGCAGCAAAGAGGTCGTTAAGAACTGAAACTCATTTTAGGCGCATGATATGTGAAGGTGAAAGTTGTATACATCTCAGGCCTTGAAAGTCGCATTTTGTCCCGCTGAGTAAAAAAAAGAGAGGAATTTTATTCCGAAATGAATATTTAAAAACGGGTAGCATAGGGAAAGCAGTAGTGCACATCAGTAGGAGAGGACTCCCTATAGAAGGACCCGATACGGGAGGAATGATAAAGCAACAGAAACGGAGGGTGAGTACACGAGTGGAGTGCATACAGAGAGAGGACATACCGACCGTTGGTTTGGCAGGAGAGAATAGTGGAGAATACCAGTGGTGGCAGTAGTACATAAGAGAGAGAGAGAGAGTTGGAGGAGAGAGAGTGTAAAGGCAGAATTTATGATTCAATTTGCACATCGGAGTTTTTTTCATATATACGCTACTCTGTCTTCATCTGCATTGCAAATGCTTTTCTTTTGTCTCAAGGCAAAAATGTCTCTGTGGATCCCCAAAGAATCCCTTTCTCACATCGTCTCATTATGGGCATCACCATTCATCACACTACTTTTTCCGAATTTCACATCCACACGGATCCACAGCTTTCTCCCCTTTCCACTCACTCACCAGTCACTTAGACTTCACATCCTTCTTACTACATACTACTACCTACTATGTACTCTCGTCTTAAACAACTCCTTTCTCCAGACACCACTACACTACGAAGGAAGGCAACAACGAAGAGGACCAGCAGTACGAAGCAGAACTGCAGAGAGGCTCTATAGGATCGGATAGACTGCATGCAGACAGTATGAACTCACCAGGAAACTCCAATCCAAGCCACCCATGTTTGCACTTATCTCCACCACCACACCAACACTTTCTAACATCAATGTACACACATAACTACATGCTACATACTCTACTATCTGGAACATATAAGTAACAACTTGGCTCCTCTCCCTCTCTTCTACCTTCCTCTTCGTCCTTGTAGGCAGAAGAGTAGAGGATATGTACATTACAACGACTACGGAGAATTGTGGTAGACAACATTCTTACGGAGAACAAGTCTATCTACATCCAATAATAACCATAATCTATTCAGCTGAAGAGTTCTAAACAAAATGAGTCTTATTACTCTCCCCTCACCACTATAACACCACCACCACCATCCCATTTATAAACTTTTACTTTCCCCATTCCCTTTCATTCGATAATTTACTCTTCCTCATTCCCTATATATATCGTGGTGCTAACTACTAAACTCCTCTCAGTGAGGAGATCGGAGATGTGCCAAACAAACTTACGCTCTCTATCCCTCTCTCTCTCTCTCTCTCTTTCTGCCTCTGTCTGTATATATCTTCAATTGTCATGAGCTTGCATTTTTCCAGTAATAAAATCAAAAGCCTAATAACCGTAAAATTTGGTTTCCCAACATAACAGCTGATGGCTGAGCTATTGACATCATCAGGGTCTTAAGTATATTGCCCTCCTGATGGAGTCATTTTGTGTTAAAGTTCAACTTCATATTATCGTTCTTGTCCTTTTATCGGAGTCTGAATAAGTCCCAACGCAGCAGAAAACAAGCTAAATGCTCAGCTTTCACAAATTCCACACTTTTTATTCCCTCTCATCATTCCAGCTAATTTCCAGTCTTATGAACTTCCTACAGAAAACACACATCCGCTTTACTCTCCTTCGTCATGAGGGAATGGAGGTAGACTGCACATTTGGCAAATAAAATATTCACATTTTCAATTCTGTACTGTAGGTAAGAAAGTATAGGCTGACTACACTGGAGGAAGGGTATATAGATACATTGTAATGATGTTATATGTTTATCTCCAAAGAACGGGGTCAGAGATAGGAGAGATACTAGTTGCCTTCCTTTTATAGGAAGTCATTGATCAAGAAGAAATCCATCCTTGGAGAACAATTTCATCTTTTCCTGGAGATCCTATGAATTTGGAATTACACAATCTTACATCTGTAGGTAATAGATATTATGTTACTCCTCCAGGAAGAAGAGTCTTTTATGGCTTCCAACTTTCTGAGAAAACAGGCTGAGGATTTGGTGACTGGAAAGGGATGGATGTTTCGGTATATGGAAATATGAGAAAGTAGCTCGGGATATTAGAAGCAATATGGATTAGGATAATAAGGTTTTATGGAGAAAATCGAGTTTGACAAGGGACTCCGAAAATAAGGGATGACAGGTATTTAGGGATAAGAAAGAAAAAAGAAGCGTAGGCGCTTTTTTGAATGCCTAGTGTTTACAATTAGGTCAACCCCAGCCGGGAACCATGGATGGAATCAGTAAAAGTAGGATTACTCCGAGTCAAATCTTGAATAGGTGGATATTTATTCGGGACCATCCATTCCTCCTAATCAATACTGGCCACAGAATTGGAAAACCTTCAGAAATCAGTCGGGGATTTAACTTATTCCAAACGCTATGCCGTTAAGCCAGAGGCTAGCCGATAGCATGACGTGTCCGGAAGGGCAGGTCAATTTTAAAACTACGGAAGAAATAAAGTGCCAAGGAAAGCAGTTTTGAAGTTGTACACTTTCTCATTGTTGACATAGAGGCTAACCTGTTTTACAGGAAAGTTAACCCTTTTCTTCATAATCCCTAAATCTCTTTCATCCTTTTCTCAAAATCCCTTTTTCACGATCCCTTATTACCGTAATCCGGAAATAGCCATATCCTATATGTTCGTATCCTTAAACATCCGTCCATTTCAGTAGGGTAACTGAGAGCTAAACACCATCAAAGCCGTCAAGGTTGGGGTGAATGGAAATGAATTACTTCATAAAACATTTTTAGAATTTTTTTATGGGCATGGTAATAATATCCAGTGGGAGACTGGGGATGTGCTACTCCATTGTGAAAGTAATTCCGATTGAACATTTCCGAGGGGAAAGTTAATACATCTCCATTTTGGCAAATTTTACGGTTGGTCAACAAAGGGAGACACACATTGCTATGTAGAGAGAGTTGGTTGAGCGGCATAATTTCGTTTGGAAACGAGTCCCTTCCTCCTCTAGGTCCTGTGTAACCATTACATTAATGCTACGGGACAGAGAGCTAATAAAGATATTAGACTCATTCTAGTGACTCTAGTGTTTAAAGGCATAAATAAAGAGTGCAAGTTGATGAATGCGGGCTTGGAAAACTGCCCTGATGGTTTTGCATGTCAGGCACACAGGATACGGACTGTATGCGGACGGACCACAGCAGTCTCCCTTCGTTTCCAAAGTGCCAAGCCGCATCCACACGACATTAAATGTACACTCACATCACATCACGGCAAATTTGAAAGCAGCAGTGAGGCTTTCCTAATAGTCTCATGTTGCGTGAGAAAGATCCTTTCTCTTCTGGGAACATCTAGTAGTGCATATGTGAGCTGCGAGGCAGAGACAATGCCATTTAAGTAATGAAAATAATGATAGGCCCAAGTTTTAAATCTTCAAATTACTCTAGACGGCTGCATATCAAAGTTTTTTTTTGTTTGTTGTTCTTTTAAGAAACCTTGAGCTACCTTATTGATGCGAGGGGGAAAGCGACTCCTCTATGAAATGTATATACGACTAACTACAAGACTATATTTATGCAGGGAGGATAAACAAAGGGTTTTAAGATGAAACAATGGAGAGAAAAGATTTGGTAATAATCCTTACCCAAAGTTAGTCCAAGTTAGAGGAGGTTTTCCTGGGTATTTTCATCCAGGCCAGGAAGTGTTGGTAGTCGGTAGTACCATAAAAGCATCCGGCTAGCCGTGCACGTGACTACAAGAATGGTGTCAATGGAATACTGCAGCCGAGACGGGGAATGAAGAAGCTTTTTCACCATCCAAAGTCATGGTTATTTATGTTCACACTGACTGTAAGTATTCCGGTGGGAAGGAGTTTTTAATGTGTTTAAAGTAGGTGATGATGCTGCACACACATCGGTCGGAAGGAGGAGAGAAAGTTTCTTAAGAAGATGAAGAAGAGGTGTGTGTGTGTTGTGTCCGTCTACGACGAGGAAGAAGAAGAGCCCAACTGACGAGATATAAACACAGGGGAAGAAGGCCCTAACTTATTCCTTCACCGTTCACTTTTGGCGAGTGGATCATATTTTCCTGAGAGGAGGGGTGTCCCAGAGTAATAACAGGATGGTCGTGGTACTGTGTCCCGCTGTTTAGCCAGCCCGGCCGCACGTTTATGCATATTGTATGTTTAGGTTTAGACTGGGATAGGAATGATGTGTGTGTGTTGAAGGATTTAAATAAATGTGACAAAATCTGGAGGACGGACTCCCAAAGTGAGAGCCGCAAGAAGCCAGCCTTGGGTATTTATACAAGACCACACGGCAGACCAGAGGAAAGAAAGCAAACTGCGAGAGAGAGAAAGGAGCCCAACATCCTTGGTGCTGAATTTAGGACGACGGATCTCTGCGCGCGTCCCTCTGGCCACCACTTTCTCTCTCTCTTTCTACTCTCAACCTGTTCCTGGCACTTCCTCGACGAAATCCCCCTATGCCCCCTCCGTACTTCTCCACACACTAGGAAAGGGAGACAGGCCATATAGGGATACAGATGGAGAAAGGGCCGTAGTGTGGGAGAAGCCGTATCCTACTCCCGTCCCACTCCTTTCACTCCATACTTCCAGCCACACTGCCACATCCTCAGGAATCAGAGAAGCGGAGGTTCTATTGTCTCCTCGCTACCGCCGTAATACACAGTGCAATTTTGGAGATACGTATCTCTACGACCATGTTATCAGACTGGTCCACAAAATAAATGACTTACGACTTTGTTCCTCTTTCCATGAGTACAAGCGGAATGATCACATTCACATATCACCGAGCTAGAAATGTCCGACGGGCCTACTGCTCTAGCTACTACCTACTATACTATGTAGTAGCTAGCTACTAGTCCTACAGCCTTGCTCTTGGGTGTGGCTTAAAGTTAGGAGAAGTCGTGACGCGTCGGATTTGTGAGCCAGCAGGATATAGTTCATATTATACATGAGATAACATACATGCAAGTAATGATATGTAGGTGTGTATTGAAGGCCAGGCCAGGCCGGGTAGGAAGGTAGGTAGGTAGAGAGTGGATTCCATCCAGGCAGTGTGCATAGGTAAGTAAATGCACTCAGCTGCTTCTTTTTCCTCCTTTCTCTCCACTTAAAAACGGGAGACTGAAGGAACATGATCTGGAATGAGATGCCACAAGGAGAGAAGAATAGTTAGGAGATGAATATTTCCTGTCTTTAGGCTACTCTCCCGTCTTCATAATCAATTTCCCTTCTAAGGCTCCTTTCTCCCGTGTGTCTAGCCCAGCACTTTCTCCCATCAAGCCTCATATCCTCCCTTCTTCAACGCACATATTCTCTCCTAACAAAAATATTTTCAATTTCTTCCAAAATCTACTAGTAGATTACATTCACCTCTCAAATTCCACCACACATCTACATTTCCTCATTTCCAGACTTTCATTTAAGGGAAGGTAAAAAAGAATACACGGTAGGAAGATGCAGACAAGAGGAAAGGAGAGGCTGCGACTGCATGATACTTTTATTCTGGTGGAACGTGAGATAAGTTGATCAGCTTAGCAGAGGCTATTCCCCGTAAAGGTATGTTTGCTTGGTTTGTAGACAGACATGATTCTTCTTCCGTCGCTTCCATCTGTAAAAAGAAGAAGAAGAGGTAGAGAGGGATGTGGTGTATGGTGTGGATGGATGTGTAGCTATATTTAGGTGAGATATTTTCTGATTGACTGGAGTCTAAATTACCTTGGACTGATCCCAAGAAGCCCAAGCAGGAGGCAAGTTTTATAGGATAATTTAGAATTTGAAAGGACGACTGATTTTGTCAGCAGTTTTTTCTTCTCTCTCTCCTCTCTCTCTCTTTGGTGAAGGTGTCATGAGGGATAGATTGTAGTGATGACTGTGATGGTGTGGATGTTGATGTTGGTTCGTACATTACTTTCGTATTGTCATGTGCATGTGGAGGAGACGAGAAGACTTGAGAAGAGGATCTTGCTCTTATAACAATATTGTTGAATGTGGCCCTTAACAACTAATCTTTTGAGGTTGAGGAGGGGGTTCAACCTGATATATCTTCTATTTCACTCAATGAAGTCCATTAAAGAGGACATTACGTACATGTTTTCATGGGTGCCGTGGAGAGGTGAAGAAAATACGGTTACGACCTGAAACCACTCAATATCTCTCTCCCTGTTCTGTTGTCTCACGAACCCTTTCTTTTCTCCCATTTATTTTACTCTGGCCACTTACTTATTTGCTCGCTTGGATGGCTCCTCGGTGTGAAGAAATCGGCAGATAGAAAACAAGTAGTAGCACACCGAACACTCACACATCTACCCTTACGAACGACTCATACGAGTATCGTACCAGCCAAACATTGGTTAAATCCAACCAACCACCAACGCTTTTTTTTATCTCAATCGATTTAGCAAAAATTCATCTCCCTTCTTCAGACCTTACCGTTCCTATTATTGGAATTTCAATTTTCTCAGTTTGAAAGGTCTGAATCAATCTAGTGAGGAAGGCATGTACAAACACATATCCCTTACCTGCATATACAGGCTACTATGCACTCAGCCAGTCAGTCTACTCAACTCCTCCGCTACTTCAGTTTCACCATCATCTAGTCTGGAGCTTAGGAAAACAGTAAAAATTTAAAAACAACATCTCATCTCAAAAAATAATTTACCGTATTGTCAGAATCCAATAAGAGCTTACTTTCCTCCTACGGTATGACTGAGTGAGTACCTTAGTAGCTGGGACGTGGATTAACTTTACAAAATGAAATTCTCGTCTAATCTTCTTGGGCTTGGAGTCATAGTTTACTCTCAATGACAGCTTTTATGAAATCGGTATACATATTAAGCCATGTAGGCTTAAGAATGGAACAAAAAGCCTTGAGTTGGAAATTATGCTATTCATGGTAACCCAACCGGCATTGTACGGAATTCTCAGTCACAACCCTCCCAACGTCCCCACTCTCATCAGGATAGGAATTAAGGATTTCACAGAAAATGGAATTAATTAATATTGTCCAAAAGTACGGAAACCCTGAGTTTTCAATGGCCAATATTAATGATTTAATATTCAATATTTTTCCCATGGCTTCTCCTCAAACTTCTTTGAAAGATATATGAAAGTCAATGTTAATATCATTAACTCCTATTCCAAACAGGTACACTCCCAGTGTAGGCTACAAATTGAAGCTAGATTATAAAATAGATTTTAGTTCTAAATCTTGGTAATCTTGAATCATGGGATTTTGAATTGAAATACAACTGACATTATATGACTTTCTTGTAATTTTAAAGCCTTCTACCAATTATAAAGCAGTACTTGCATATAACCTACAAAATCTAGTAATAACACCAACTTCTTTGAAGACCATCTGCGATATGGAGTAATTTTCGCATTCAAAAAGAGGTTTATGAACATGAAATATGTTGTTCGTAGTTTTTAAAACATTGAGAAACTTACCGAATGTAGTCTAGAAGAATGAGCCGACTTCCTTAATCAACAAAGCCATCAATACGAAAAAAGTTTGTTTTTAAATATGAATTTTTTAATTCATTTTCTTTGTCTGTGGACTGTTTATAAATTGTAAACAGTCAGTTGACAGCGATTATAATTTATAACGCTACCAACTAACTTAATGAGTTGAGTCTGAATGTTGAAGTATTTATGGATTTTCTGTGTCCAAATTATTTACTCACCAATTCACTTAGGCTAAACGTTTTCCAAGAAATGTAGGAAATAATTCGTACTTGCAAATCGAAGAAAATAGTGCCTTAGTATGTATCTTAAAGTTATCCCTTATCCTTAAATTTATTGGCTGCAAAACTTCCTTTGAACCTTTATATGCACTGTAGTCTAAATCGCTGCTACGCTAACTGACGGTAGGATTTTTTTAGTTCAACCTTTTTCTTAATAAATATTTATAAATTGTGTGCATCAGTCATCATTTCTTACTTACCCAATAATTTCATAGACCTTAATACTGACCTTAGACTATATGAAATAAAAGTTCCATAATTTATACCATATCTTTGGATTTATTGTCTGCATATAAACTCTCTGGAAACCAGTAGTTTTGGATTGCAATTACCTAATTCATTGCTAAACATTCAATCCAAATGGGACTTCAGTATACCTATGATGTTGGTGTAGGTCAAAATTCTTGTTTCTAGGTGCGCATTAATAATATGAAAAGTACATCCACGGTTTAGTTTTATCTGCTAGAAATCAAATAAGGAGTGAAAGATAATCAGGAAAAGAAAAGAAAATGACAGCACAGTTTTTAAAATCCAAGAGACGATTCTGTGAGTTTTACGAGCTGTCTTTCATAGACTTACACTAGAAAGAAAAAATACAAAAAACTGTCTTCATAGAATAAAATGATGATTTCCTGACATAAATCATACTAAGGTATGTTCAAAAATAAAATTCAAACATTGTTACAACAAAAACATTAAATTACCACCAAAGTGCAAGATGTAAAAATATAAAGTGCAGGATGTTAGAAATATGCAGTGTATTAAACTTTTTTCGGACGTAAGGAAATCAAATACATCTCGAATGAAGTACTCAAATATGGCAGATAGATTCATGGTTAAACGGCTTGTTGCTTTCAAGATCTTACGACGTTTGAAAACTGTGACTTTCAATTAATTCCTCAAGTTTCAGGTAGGAAATGCAAGCAAGGAGGTTACGCCGCACAACGAGCTAAGAAATAAATGGAGCCCAGGGTGTAGTCAATCCATCTATCCCTACCTATACGTGTTTATGAATAATGACTTCAACCGCGTCTACATTTTCCGTCTCCTACTTACCAAATGACTGACCTGACACTATTCCGTTTCTTTTCAATTAATGAAGATCCTAATATTAAAATGTGGACAATAAACTCTTATTTTGTATGTTCTTTGATACTTTTACATTTTAAAACAATATCGATCAACGTTCGAGTTATACAAAAATAAGACTGGAGTTTTAAATTGCTTTGAAGACAAGATAAAAAGAGTATGGAAACTAGCGTTCGATTCCCTTCTGCTGACGCTTAAATATTCATGACAAAGTCAAGAAATGATTGATTAATCCTGTACGAAAAGATCGAACAACTGACAAATCTAAAAGCTTCAAATGTGGGGGGTTGCCTAATTAAATGTGCATCTCCTTGGTTTTCTAATCACTCAGCTTGAAATAAAAATGAGATTTTACGATTCAGAAGTCTTTTGCTGTTAGCTAACCTTCTTCCCTTTTGACTTACGAGGATCATCAACTTCGGTTCAGAAAGGGCCATAGCTACTGAAAGGTTGAATACGACACTTCCTCCGTAAGGGACAACTTCAAGGGTTTCGAGAAGTTCTTTAAAAATTAGTTCCTCGTTGTCTGGTAAGCCAAATCCATGAAGTTCGTATTGAATAGTACAAACTACTCAACAGGAGAAGCCTGCAACAGCTCTATAATGATAGCTTTGATGGGCTTTGATACATAATGATAAGTAGGCAGAGGGTTTTCAGGGTATTGAATAAATGCCAGCTGAATGGGACACAGAAACTCCAAAGATGATATAGGTATCCATAGCACGAACTTCCCTTTGTGGTCTTTAAGATGACCATAATCCAATCGCATTTAGGTCGGATGTGCTTCGTACCTTTCCATGTGAAAAGCAAATCTTTGAAAAGGTGAAAGGTACGCTCATTCAGTTTTGGATTATTATTATTTATTGAATCCAATCGTCCTAGCTTATTGTTCCTCTGTGTGTATTCCATATACTCGATTATGCTGAACACTTTAAATAGGTGGGAACATATACATACATAAACATGCTACAGACTTACTGCATTAAATAGTAGATTGTACAAAAAAATTGCAATGGTTCGGAAAATTCAAAGCACACATTTCAAATTTTCATTTTCTGTAGCTTTGCAGTCATATGTTGTATCATATATTAAAATTAAATGCATAATTTGGAATCAGTTTTACTTCAGAATATTCCTGGTTTAGAATTAACAGTTTTAAAGCTTAAAGGAGAGATTGGACGACATTTCATGCATAAATAATTCGTTCTAACTGTAAAAGCATTGAAGCTTCAATATGTATTAAGGAGCAAGCTACCACGGCTACAAGTATTTCTTGTTTCAATAGCAAATGTCGCTTGTCTGATTGCAATCGAATCCGTGAAATATGTATGGCACGAATTTCATTTGGTATAGTCGACGGTTTCTCTGGGTATTAGACCGTATATACGATCACGGCCGGATTTCATTAAACTAATATCCAAATGGTTTAGGTTGGCAGGTCACTGCAGAAATTCACCAGAAAATTACAGCTTAAGGAATGACGAATATTATATGTTTGTAGATTGTGTGGTGTAATAATCAGTCAAGTAGGATGTTCTTCTTGATTGTTTGTTGTTGAAATGAATTTTAAACTATCTTTTTGTAGAGTTTGACATTAAATGTCTCAATCGATTTAAAGTGGCTCAGGGTGGCTCAGGAGTTGACCAGTTTTGTCTAAAAAGCAGCAAAATACTCAAATATTGGACGAAGAGGTTTAGAAATATTGATTAAATGTAAAATATGGATGACCAACAACCAATAATTTAAAGAATTTCGTTCTCAAATTCAAATAAGGACTAACCAGATAGGTGCCAGGTTTTATTGGGTGCATGCTTGAACCTCTGAAAATATTTTTCTTCTTGTTTCTTTTTACATAAAGCTTAACAGTAAATTAGGATTAGGTAACTTCAATCTTTGGAATAAATTTCAAATCCTTATAACTGCAAGTTGTTGATTTTTTTAAATTTGTGATTTCAAGATGACTGAGTGGTTTTATTAAATGATGGTTATCACTTTTAAGAAGTTTTAAGAAGTACTTCACCGTCCAATAAACAATGCAAAGCAAAAGTAGAAGCACGAGAAGGCCAAGGCAAGTATAGGTATTTATCTGAGCAGCTTGATCTTGGATGGAAACACACATTTCTGCGGCAACCATAAATCTGTACAATAAAGTAATTATTGTAAAGATATGCGTAATACTACGAAAAACCTCATTTTAATTAATTATGCACCACCTTTATGCATTGTACCGAACAGTGTACATATATATATTTAGGTAATTTATACCAGGTAAATTTTAGTCTCAAACTAGTTAACATTATCATCACATACTATGTGTACCATTGGAAGGATGATGAAATCCTGCACACTTGACTCGCTTTGTAGGCTATTCTGCGGAATAAGAAGGGTAGTAAAAGTAACGATAGCAATTCCTGATAAAATAGCCGAAGGTCTGCTAATAGTACAAAGGAGGTTATAGTATTGTAGAGAGGCAGGAACGGACTCTTTATTTGGGATTCCCAGCAAAGGATTGAATTCATCATCTTCATTAGGAAGTACAGAGGAGATCTAGATTGTAGAAAAACAACAAATGATTATTGTCGGACAACAAGCAGGAACATTCTCAACAGCCTTTCAAACAAAGACAGCCTACTTTACAAAACCTATGTTTACTTACCCATGCTCTTCGTTTCGTTTGGGTACTTTGGGTCTGGGATCACGGAGAAAGAAGTAGACCTCACAAGATCGTGAAATTTCGATCGTCATGGCCAACTTAATAAATTAGTGTTCTTTCTTGAAGAGCTTCTGGGAAAAAACTTTCCTCTCTCAACGGCTGCCGTGTCTACCCACCCAGTGCTCTCTGGTACTAAAAATATGGTGAAAGTGACGGGATGGTCTGCAAGTAATAAAATTGAGACCGTCTTATCCCAAAGTAGCAGAGGTCAAGATATGTGGCTACAGAGCAAAGATTTGTGTAAGAGATAGACGAGCGGATTCAGCGAAAATTGTGGTGCACTCAGATAATGGATCGAGATAGTGCCAAGAATATGTACATATCTTTATGTATTTACACAGGACATTGGATGACTTTTCCTGGACTGAGGGCTTCGAAAGGAAACCTCAACACCCAAGGAGCCTTTCTCACGCTTCCCAACCCACAGAACAAATCAAACACACAATAAGCCGAAAATCCTTCCCCCTTTCTCGTCTCCCTTGATTTCTACTGACCATCTCATAGCTCTCAATTCCCACTGGCCGTAATGGTCCAGACCAGTACTTATTTTTATATGAAGGGTTAAAGCTGTCAAGAAGCTTTCAAATGTAAAATCATGCTTGAAATTTCCTGGAATAGCTCGCACTAGGTATCAGCATCAGTAAAACTTTCAAAAGCTTAACAAGTTTTAAAAGTCAGTAAGACATGACATCGAATGGTTCTCATAATTCTAGGTTTCAAAAATAGGATGGAAAAAGTGCGATAGTTTGCATCAACCTTGAGGTTATGTACTTTCTCTTTTGCGTGTGTGTGTACACATTACTTTATTCCATATAATAATGTAGTTTTTGTTTACTACACACATACTTTGTAGTTTGATGCACATCTTATGAAACTGATATCATGCAGTCATGATTTCACTGTTTTGGTTACCTTATCAAAATTCAAAGCTTTGAAGGAAGCAGAGGATCTTTTGAAAGCGAATCCTGTACTTGTGGAGAATGGATTCGATATGTAGATATTTGGAAGAAGATACTGTACCATTAGGAAGACTCCTTGGAAGACGTAACGAAATTATATGACGGGGGTTCCACCATGCAAGAAGTCAGGCATGTGGCATAACCAAACCAGCTACTCGTACATGTTGTTAGTGACAAGCAGATTTGCTTTGCTAAGAACTGAGAAACAGGAGTCTGAAGGCGTAGGCCAAGCGATTCGTAGGCCCGGAAAAGATTGCATGAATCAGAGTTTTACATTCTGTCCTTTCTCTTTTGTGTAACTTCATTCAAAGCAAAGCGTCTTTCATTCTTAACTACCTGACACTTTTCTAGACTTGCTACAAGGAAGAAAAAAAACTTGTTAGGCAGCAAGACTGTTGCATCGCCAACTGAACCCCTTCGGATTCGGATTGTCTCCCTCTCTCACTCTTTGCTTCTTTCTAATTTAATGGGGAACGAGTTTCCAATTTACGTCCTGTACATGTACCCATCACAAACAGTTTGTTAGTTGGTTACTCTACGTCTACATCGAAACAAATCCTTGAAATCCTGAGTTCTAAATCCGACATAAGGATACAATGTATTGGTAGGCAGGGGAAGTCTGGGAAATTAGTCCTTGGAGTATCGACCCTACCGCTACCTATATTTCTATGCAGTTCGAGACATCGGATAGAAATATCAGAGGGAGATGTGGGAGTGATTAAGAGGTATCAAAATGTCTGGTAATTAATTCCATCGTGTGTAATTGAGTACATGTAACATGAAACTATTGGGGTAGTACATTGTACGCTTGTTGCTGAAACGGTTGAGTAACTTTCACTGAGATTTAAGTATGAGTGAAAGCAATAAAAAGAGTGTAGAGGGTCAAAAAGTATAGGAAAGAGAGACGGAACGGTTGTTGGTTGTGGGTAGGAATGACTCCTATTTGTAAGACAGAGAGGCACATGGGAGCCAGGAGGATGAGAAGGACTGTTGGGAGAAGGTCTTTCAAAATGCGTCGTGTTCAATTCAAGTGATGGCTAAGATGTGACGGAGAATGCACATGTAGGGAATGTTGAAGAGAGAAAGTTGCTGACGAAACAGCATGGACATGGCTGTGAAGAATGGGATGTTGTGCAAGCCAACTTGACACCAGACAAGACAGCCAGCAAGGAAGTTTAGTCCTGCTAGAGTAGACGATACACATGCAACGTACAACATGCGTGTAATATGGAAACGGAACTAAATATTCCCGAGAAAGTTCCCACTCTGTGCTGGACTCCCATAAAAATCCTTTCCCAGATAAAAACAATACTTTGATTGAATGGATGAAACGTGTTTGAAATGTTTAAGTAATAACACGAGTCTCCCTCCGTTTCACTTCATGTAGTCCATTTTCTCGGAACAACACCGAATCTCCTAGAGAAAACAAGGACTGGAAGTGGAGGAGACGGAAAACCTGTCAAATAACAGCCTCAAACTATTTTTCAGATGAATTCTTCTCATCAGTATGATTCCTCCAACTGGTTTTCAGCAAAACACCATCCCACTTCAATCCAACCCATTCTTGCTGACCTTTGCACATTGATGCATTCCTCCACGTAAACGACGTTACCTCCATGATCATCCTTGTAGCACATATTCTACACAATGAAATCCCTACAGATCTTCTTCTTTTTTTTAACATCTACCAGAAAAGACACCCGGGCTATACAGCAACAAATTAGTACATACTCATAGGGATTGCTGTAAGGAGGACTAAGCATGGTCATCCCCTGAGCGACTGGGATTTGTAAGAACTGGGGAAAGCACGAGGAAGACATAAATTTATATTTTTAAAGAACTGGGTTGACTGGCCAGATTCATGTCAGAAACAGTTAGGTGGCTAAAGCATGTTCAAGACAGATGAGTACAGTGGAGTAAAAGTAAAGTAAGTTTAGTGCCCAGCAGAATATTTTCCTACAAGAGGATATCCTTCTGTGTTGTCATGTTATGTATTACATGTATTCCAGGGAATATAAGGATGATATACTGAACGACATGGTGTTGGTTACCGACGCTTGTACAGAGAATGTGGGAGCAGAGTGTGGGACGAATCTGTGGAGATGGCTGATTTCGAGAAAATTACAAAATCTTATATCCGTAGCTGTTAGGGAAAAATTCATTTTAGTTTTCCATTACCTAGATAGCTAAGTTGTAGTGCCAGGGCTTCTGGTAAGTAAGTCTGACGCTCTCCCGGTTTTTCTTCCCTGATCCTTGACAAGTTGCCGAGGAGGAACTGAAGAAGCCCATGAGCCAACATTCCAGTTTTTGAAGGAACGCAATTACTTTCGCTAACAGGACAAATACAGAAGAAGGAATATGGGGAAAATATTAGGAAGAAAGCTGAAGAAAGTGAGTTGAGCCAGGTTGGTTTTAGTGCTGACTTAAAGATTTGTATGCCTGGGGGCTGTCTAACGTGACAGGATGAGCAGTAATCTTATGGAAAGAAACAACAAGCTGTTCTGTCTGATGAAAAAATAGCACAAGGGCTTGAGTAATAGACTCATGATGATTTCTTTTAATAAACTTTCTTTCTGAAGGACTGGGTAACTCAGCCGGAGTTTTTTTTTCCTGCTTCCTCTCTGACAGAACGGCCAATCTCAAGAGGAAACGAGATTGGAGAGGATCGCAATAGTGAAGGATGATTGCCAAAGCAAACGTAAAACATGTGTAATCATTTTGTGGAGGAACAAAAACGTAGACAAGAGTCGAATCAGAAACAGCGGAGTTGGTAACAATAATTGGTTCAACACTATCACCCCTCTGTATATCATTCGCTTGATCTCCCTTCCTTCTGTTTACTTCTTGGACCACCACCACCACCGACAGCCTTAATAGAAAACTTTTGCCTTGGATTCATATATATTGTAATTACATCACGCTTTCACCGGATCAAAACCACCCGTTTCTCAACAACTCCAAATTTACTCTCTCTGTATCGCTAACTTACAATCCTTTCCGCACCTACCACCACCAACTTTCCCCACAGTCAATCTTCTCTGCCTAATTGAAATCGGCAATACAATCCTCATCTACACCGACTCAAGGACCTTACTCTCTCTTAGGACCCTCTACACGCTCTCAATCAACCTTCTCTATTTACAACACAATCCATCCTTCATCCTAGTAGTTCAAGAAAACTATATACAACCTAACTTAACTACTACTACACGTAATGTACAAATAGTGATGAATCGATCTTCTTCACCGGAACTAAAACCATACGAGTACATGACGAGTTTGACGAGTACACAATGTCTAACATTTCCCAACTTACCTCAATCTACCTGCTTGAATGTCTCCAATCCAATAACCAGCCGTGTGTACCTACGAACAGGCATCGACTGCAAGTTGCAACTTCTCTAACCCTCGGCTTTGCTTAGGATCTTAGAATGACTTAAAGCATTCCAGGAATTCTTCAGATGCCTTGATACAGCCTTGAGATTCTATAGTCTGAAGGCTTTGTTTGGCAAGGCCAATCTCATCGATGCATTCTGAATTTCTTTTAAAAGTCTACTTTTTCTAAGTTATTTGTAGTTTCCGTTTGTTCGTTATGTGTTCGTTATGTGTTTAAAATTGGTTCTAGGAACGGGGGGTTTCATTAGATGCCGAAGTAAATTGATCTATAGTAGTTTTTTGGCAGTCTGCGAAATGTAATGCAAATGAAAATTACTACATGATTTTATATAAGGGCAATTCCAAAATGTGGGCAACGTAATTTCTTGTACTCGAACTCTTGTTGCAGTTGATGGCTGGATTGTGTTGAACTGTATGCTGAATAAGAAACTACTTGGGGTTAGAAAACTCCCCTTTCCACAGCGAATAATCTAACCCCTACTGACCAGTTGACCAGGATTATTCTGGGCTTCATATCAGCAAATGATAAAGAATGTCGTAGCTTATAGTCTTTTATGCTACAGTTTGTCTGAAGGACTATAAATACAAGCCCTTTAGAACAGGAATACCTCTTTGTTGCTCACTACACGGCTTTTCAAGAATTCCGGAATTCAATTTTGTATTCCTTTCACGTCGTAATGTTATTGCAGGGTTATCCATTCCTTTTTTTTTTATGCATAGACGTGTTCAGTTTACCCAGTGATGTAAGGATTCTGGTATTTTTCTAGACTTAATATGTCAATTACCCTTTGTACTTTCCACAAAATACATCCTGATCTATATCTCATAGTAGGTGTGGTCATGGACAAGAACAAACAAACTGATCAAGTGTAGTAGGAGGACAGAAATCTGAAGAAAAAAGTATTGCTGCAAATATTCTCCTTCAATTCAGCCCTTTCTACTCCCCATACTAACTCCATGAATGCAAATTACCTGGAATACCAGCAGAAAAAAAATGGGGGAAAAAAATCCAAAAAATTGGCCGCGGGGGAGAGAGGAAGACCAAGTGCTGCGGAACTATCTTAGAAGGAGGAATCGAACCCAGGCCTCTCAGAGGCCGTAGCCGGAACTTAACCACTCTCCCAATCACATCCGCATTAAACACTTTAGCAACTTTCCCCGACTTTCTCTTCCTTTCTCCTCTTTCCTGCACAGCAACGCCAACGCGTCCCTTTTACATCCGTTTTCCATCGGAGTCTCGTTTCCCCGCCAATATTCAAATTTTTACGTTTCCTAGTCGAGTTTTTATGATAATCGTATCCTATACTAACTATCAGGACTTTATACCTAATAAGAACGCAGACTCAAGTTCCGTTTGCATATTCTCAACACTAAAAAAACGGGACTTTCAGGCTTAAAACTTGTAATCGAACTGTGGCCAATTCTCGATTTTCAGTATTCTAAAAAAACGGAGGCAACTAGGCATAATAGGGATACAAAAGAAATAAGCTGCATAAAAGTAGGCAGGAGCTTGGTTACAAAAACCTCGGATACAGGATGAAGCTGAATACTTATGGTCTTGAATCTCTTGATTTAGTATCAAAATGTTTAGAGGAACCTATCTTGTGTAGAATCAAATCAAGAAAGGCTTAAAGATCCATAGATTTCATGAATCTTGACGAGAGGCTTGGCCGGATTCGATCGAAGATGGAACATTTAGTTCTAGTGGTATTTGCATTTCTGTAATATATATAACTATAATATATGATTTGGCTATAAATTAAAGTAAAACCAGGGAGAAGTAAATCAGTTTTTTTTGTATTCTAGAACTCATTGGACTTTATTGGAAAACTCATTTGGTAAAAACAATGTGCTTTTCTTTAACGCATAACAAAATTAAAGCTTTTGTGCTACAGGTGTGGATGAAGTTGTGTAATTAAGTTGTTTCCGAACTTAAATCTAATTCGCAGGTTACAAATATCCAATAGAAGTCCTATTTCCTTTCACGAGATACTCAACAAATCAACCGGACCAATCAGAGTCAATAAAACCTTCTTTAATGACGAAAATAAAGTAGTAATAAAAGAAGTGTTTGTTTATGATACCCACTGAAAGGATAGATTCCAAATCTGGTCATAAACCTCCCGAGCGAGTGCTCTCACTCACATATTCATAGTAAATAAAAACGAAGTAGCAAAGTTGAATTTGATTCAAGCTAAAGCTTCCACTGCCTGTGAACTGAAGGATTGTGTGCTTGAAAGATCCGAATGAAAAATACATTCCCTACTCTTGGCTATATTATGAGCATTTCTTATTTAGCAGATGAGACTTTTCAGATTTGAAGTTACGAGAAAACATATATTACCTATAGTATATATATTGTCTATAGGTCTTGGATTATAAGTGGAAAGCTGGAGCTATCCATTATTTTCAGATTATTATTAGGTATTAAGATTAGCTAAGTTTAAGGAAAGATTTAAGTACGACTACTGCATTATATATTACGTTATGTGTGTTATTCAAGAGATAAGAGAGAGAAGAAGAGGGTTTTAACATATTGCAGTTTCATTGTCTACTATAGCTGAGTAATAGTTACTAAATATAAGGGTCACAGATTACAAAAGGACTAAATTCAATCATATATCACCAGACAACCCCTTCTTAATAACAGATCATTCATTTCGAAATATAAACATCAGGATGTTTCGTTGAGCTCAAAAGGTTTTAACAAAATACTCCAGGGAAGCTGTGTCGGGAATCGGATTTCCAGATTTCTGCCAAAGCCTACTGGAGGTACTCGATAAAATACATTAATACAGTTTAATTTACATGGAATCTAAAACAGTGTTCCATATTAAATATGAAGAAATATCAAATATGGCAGGACTGCTTCGAGAACGGTAACTTAGGAAAAGTAAAAGAAATCGTCTCAAACATTTTCATACTATTTATAATGGATTTTTACAGTAATTCCCTTATACCGAATAAAGCTTATTTATTTTTTAATTCATAGATAGCTTAATCTTATCTGGATTCTGAAACACAATATTACTAGAAAAGAAACATTTACACCTCTCGTGCTTGTAAATTTATACACTTCACAATCAATCAGGTGATTAAAATTTAATATTATCAAATAGCTTCCCCTATTGGAAGCATGCGAGCCATCCTTAAAACCATTCCGAACATGAAGGACCATAGCTGCCGTGCCTAAAACAAAGAAAAATACGTAAATCCCAGACTGTTTAATGTAAACATTATTAATGTGTTTTAACGTTTAAGTTATCTTACCGTGTCAGACCGGAACATGATCGCCCTCCAGAAGATCAGAATCAGGAAAAACTGAGTAAACTTGTGAACCCAGTACAATCTAAAACCCCACAAATAAAACAATTATGTAAAAAGAATTTTGAGACAGAAAACTAAATTACATTTTACATATTTCAATTTCAATGTTATTGATCTGATATAGTTAGTAAGAAATTACGACAACTCACTTCCGAACATGCTTCCGAGCGGCCGGAAGGGTACTGAGATCGTCTTTCATGACGTATTTCCGGATCCCCAGGCAGTATTTTCCAATATAATTCGGCCAGTTTACTTCTTTAACGTTGAAATTGAACATCTTCTGATCTTCAGGTGTCATAGTCTCGTATAGGCCCATCATATTTTCTGTAACGAAGTTCCACTCATGAGTTGTGAAAAATCTTAGTGAGTTTAGTGCCCTCGTCAGCTTTCCGTAGATCTTGAGCATTCTGATAATTGAATTAAGGAGCAATTAAATGACAGCCCTGATAAAATACACAAGATTGAATTACTGTTAAATGAGATAACCATACATAGGCTTTTTGCCGGACAAACGTGCTGCAATATCCATAATGTATGCAGGAACATAATGAATAAAGAAGTCGTTAATATTGTTCATAACCGGGTTCGATCTGAATGACGCTCCAGGATACCACATGACATCGTTCAAAGGGTTACTCTTAAGATGCTTGAAACCCCAGTTTTCGAGGTCTCCCCAAAGAAGGGGATTCTGAGTACCAGTGCAGCAGTTATAGACTTTGATACCGTTAGGTCTAAGCAGATTGAAAAGAAAACATTTAGTTCTATTTCTTCCTTCTCAAAACGATAGTACCTAAATTGTAAGTTAGTCTTACTTCGTAGAAGCAACATGCCAGGCAGCACTGATTATTAAATTCACAGGAAAATCCAACGGAATCAGATCTGCGACTTTGTTGCGATGGCATAGCAGCGTTCGAAGGACTCCTTTACCACATGCTGCTATTAAGCCAGTTGGTCCGTTTATGTTGTCCACCCAACCCGGCACAGGTTCTTTCCACGTGGCAGTTACTAAAATGAATATATTTCTTGATTACATTTGAATGCGCGGCACATAGTTAATAATTACGAACGCTAACCTATCGAAGGGCGAACGATGCATACTGGAAGTACGCCAGATTCTTCACTTAGCACATGCTCGGCGAGAGCTTTAGTGTAAGTATACGTATTCGGCTTATTTCCGATAAGCCTAAAAAAAGTAGCATTTAGTAACATCAAATTTTAAGCAAAAATTAATCGACTTTACAATATATTTATAATTACTGAGGTGTAATAGTTTCCACAATATCGTCATCCATCCACTCCATGCTCTGTATCAACTTGAGGGTCAGAACATGAAATTAAAAAAAGGTATTATTGTAGTTGCACTCATGAACGTATTAAGTTTACAAACTGAAAATAACGAAAATAACTATATGGATTGTTACAGAACCAATCTAGAATGAATGGACTCGTCAAGTTAACATTAAAATAAATGGTCCTTACCTTGTAAGGGTCACAAGGGGGTGGATAAATATATTCTTCTATTTCATCCCGCTCACAGTTTGCATAGGCAGTGGACACATGCACAAGGGCCTGCAACGATAATTTTCTTTATGGATAAAGGAAGGCAATAATGCATTTCAGCTGGAACAGAATTATTCAAGACTCTCAACTTACAACAAGACGCGTCATTCTTTTACATAACTCAACAATCCTCTTTGTTCCTTGCACATTGACATTGATCGATAATTTCAATTTCTCATCGAATTTCACAGTTGCTGCAGAATGGAAAACCACAGATACTTCGTCCGCCAAAACCTTCTGATCTTCTTCACTTATCCCTAGTTCGGCAAGTGTTATGTCTCCAGCAATAGGCACAATCTTCTTTAAAGCCTCAGGATTGTCGGCTTTCACGGTCTCATAGAGCTAAATAGAAAAAAACAGAGCGTGGACTTGGTTATAGTAAAACATTAAACACGATACACACGATACACTCATGAATACTCCAATTTCAACTTGGTCTCCACATAGTTTATACGATAGGAACTGGAATGGAACTACCAGGTAGACAAAATAAAGGCTCGATTATCATTTGTTAACATACACAAGGGAAATGCAGACGCGTGTGTGTGCGTTCCTATTCATCAAGTAAGCTACCTACTCCTGCTCCTCAGTTGTCAATGTCGTTTCAAATATGTGGTAGGAATTAGACTAGCAGATGACAGGGTATTATTATCGATAACTTCCTGCTGAAGGGGCATAACGCACTATTCACTTTGGAAAAGGTGGAATAATTAAGTTGAAGAGCTGTTTCTTCTTAAAAGCAAAAAGTTCATTTTAATTGGGATATAATAAAGTATTTAAACGGAAGTAGAACTTACGGAATTATTAAGAAGTTCTTCAAGCCTCGCCTTCACATCAGCACCGGATTTTGGTCGGATGAGAATGTAGACTTTTTTGATGTCAGGACAGGTTCGGAGGATTTTTTCGACAGTGGCCTTCCCCACAAATCCCGTAGCCCCAGTAATGAAAACTGAGCGGCCCTTATAGAACTCCACAATGGGTGAATTAGTTTTGGTCATAGTTGGAATTGGAAGGTTAGAGACAGGAATGGACAATTGATTTGGAAATTCTTTGTTACTCCTCCAGTTATTGTTAGTTCTCGAGTCGAGGATAGACTTGCTGTTCCGGGCTTGCCCTTCTTCCTGACTGCTACCCGATCCCGTCGATTTTTTTAGGATAGCACTGGAACTGGAACTCGACGACGGATCTTTCGTGACTCCTAGACTACCCTGGCTGCTTCCCGTACCTACAAAAAATACATTAGATGATTGACCTCGACTCGGCTCAGTTTCGCTTTTAGCACACGTCACACATTGCAACTGAAGCCCGAAAACCTAATCTTCCCTACCAAGCTCGTCCCGCAACACTCCCTTCCCAGACAAACCCGGGATTCGACTCGGCTCCTCCACTCCTTCCTTCCTCTCACATATTTTTATTGATCTACCCGGCTCGTCCCCTATTCGCTTTCTTTACCCGTATCCGCCGGTCCGGGTTTAAAACACAATTCCACACCATCCTTCCTTCGCCCCCGAAATCAAATACCGGAGAATAAAACCCATACTTTAAAACCCCTTGTTAATTTAACGATTCCATAATCACTTTTCTCTTTCTCAAATTCACAACCTTCAGCCTTGGCTACCGTCTGTCAACAAACATCAGATATTCCTTTCCCCATTAAAACAACCCTACGTAGACATGACTTGCCGTGACCAAGTCCAACCCTACTTCCAGCCTTTTCCATTACAAAATTCTCATGGATAAACCATAAAAACATTCCAACTCGCTCAGACAGACCGTTCACTGGAAGGTAGACAAGTTGACCATTCGTTCCCAGTCATTTATTTAGATGAAGAAGGTGAAATAATTTAACAAGAATCTGAATAAAAAAGGGAAAAATTCTGGCAAGCTGCCCATGTCAACGGTTTCACCCATGTGCTCCTAAATGCCTTCTTCATGTTACAAAAATTCCAATCTATTACGATTGCCAAATCCTCGTCACATGCAAAGCGACATGCCATAGGAATATTTCAGAGAGCTGATACATGTAGAACCATGTAAATAATAAACATTATGTATGTATGAACTTACCACGATGATGAATATCATCAAAGATGAAATCTTCCCCGCCTTCATACATCGTTATCGCCGACTATCCAGATGAGAACAGACAGGAATGAAAGAAGGAAAAGAACCGAAATGCACTTGGCTCACAAGATATGTGTCTTCATGAACTCCTGAGGAGACTCCACCAATCACAACTCACTGAAGAAGTAGGGAACAAAAAAGGTTTAATAGCACCTGGCCTGACACTAGCACACGGCACGGAAAAATCACCACCTTTACAGTAATAACCAGAGTCAACTCGTCAGACTTGAATTTAAGTTCAGTTTAGTCGCATCTGATCACAGTCTCCAGCTCAGATGTTTACGAGGTGAAGCTGACTTGTATAATATCACGAAATGTTTAGGTGACTATAACTACTGGGAGCGGGACAGGAACTCCGGAATCCTTTTTCGGGTCGGCAGTGACATTTATACTGATTCTAGAAAACAGAAATCAATTTTACATTACTACCTTAGCTGCTCTGCTTGTTGTACGACTTTACATCTGCTTTTGAGCAGTCCAGCCTACCCTAAACCACTTTGCCTGTTTCATTATATTGAGCGAAACAATTTCCTACCAATCCAACCTGCCCTATTAACCTACCTCTGCTCTGGATAACCTTCAATTTCAAACCTGTAAATGTAATTCCTCTCTGCTCGAATAGTTCATACTTTATTAACTTAGACATGCCCCGACTGAAATAGTGAATATCCAACTCCGAAAACACAAAGTATGGAGGAATGGTAAACTACAACATTGCCGCATGACCTCATACATACTTTGTACTTCCAAACTTCCAGCTTATAAAAAAGAAAGAGTCGGCGATACATGGTAAATGATAGGTCCACCGCTTTAGCGGTCTATCTCTAAATCTTCTGCAACAGTACAGCGGAAAGAGTTCAGAGAGTTTCACGATGACATGACTCACCGTCCAACTAAATGTGGTGGATGTAATGACAGAAAATTCAGAAGATAAAAAGGGTTGAGTAAACACAAACGTGTTCAAATCCAGATAAGAACTCACCCAATTGATAAAATAGCTGGACCTTTGACCAATAGTGTAGGTAGACTGCCCGTGCTTCAAGTGTGAAGTGCCTCCTGCTTTCTGAGGACAGTTAGTACCGTTAGTAAGTAAGAATTGAATCTGTCCCACTCGCTCCATCCACATCTGACTGAACACGGACTTCAACTGACGTGAGGAAGCAAGCGAGGGCTGGAAGTCTATTAGGATAGAATCAAAAGCCGGTTAACCTTTCCCACAACACACAACCGTCTATCTCATTTATGTTGCATACACCACACACACATTACAGAACACAGAACAAAACTATCAAAATTCACTCAACAACTCGATTGATGGTGATAATGCTAATCCCCATACCACATTAGACATTCACCAATTCACATATTATTAGACATGACATTATTAGTCTCACAACCTCACCACACATTATACATCAACATACACACGATACCCTACCTCACGTTTATATTCCCTACGTTCCTTCCACATTCTAAATTATAATCCTTATGCCAATTTATAGTAATTTATCATTTACAATTTACCCAACTAGTACAACTACTACTGCTCGAGCTATCTTCCTAGTTCCTCCTAGAAATTAGAGTCTATATTCAACTTTGTTACTTGACTCAGTTACTCTAAGCTCGTAGAAATGAAAATGATCGAGATACGAGACACAACAGTTTCAAATTCCTTGTCCTTTGTACTTACTGGACTGGACTGCAGTGTGTAGTAGACAGTAGTCAGTCGGACCTGCTGCTGGCTTTTCCGTCTCACCGGCTTAGACGAATTAAAACTTTGAACTTGCAATTGATATCCTCCAGAAATGTAAATTCCAATCCATCCACAAGGTTACAACCCGCGTTTCGAAATGCACATACAGCCTGCTGACACAGAGACCGATGACCGACACTCCCACCGACCAGCAAATCCAGAAGCACAGGCACCGACTGGCAGTTCAAGGCCCTCCGACTTCTTGGTTCACCTTCACTCTCTTTTCTCTCTTCCTCTCTGGATCTGTATGCAATGCGGGTCTGTCCGTCTGCCTGCAGTCTCAGTCTCAATCTCTTCCCTTTCTACCTCCGCATGTCAAATTTCCTCCCAAAAATTCTGTCACTCCGCCGGTACTCATCGAGCGAGTGGAAGGAAGAACTGGCTGATGAATACAAGAAACACAACAACTAAAAAACACTCCCACATCCGTTAATGATCCTTTTAGAATGCGGCAGTAGTGGCATGATGATGGTATATGCAAACGTCCAGTCTCTTCATGAGTGTCGTTCCCGTTAAAACGCTTCACGATCTTAAAAGTTTCAAAACCCAAAAGACAACTTGGAGAGGCTTGAAAAAAAGCATTCCTGTCCAACAAGCCAGTAGAACTCGTCTGAATTAAGCCCAAGCCTTTGTTTTAGAAGCTCAGGACACTTCAAGAAGCTAGAGGTTTTAAATATACGTAATTATCCTTTGGCGTTTTTAAGCAAGGCATTTATTAAAAAGATTTAAGTCGGTGAGGATACAGGCCAGGGGCTATCGCTACTACTACAAACAAGCCAAGCAAGCTAGGTAGATGTTGTACGAACAGGAGGTTATATGTGCAGGAGTATCATCGGATATCGTGCTACGGCATATGCACAGGTTAAGAATAGTTATAAATATGCTAGAAATGATAATATTATTATGAATATGATCAATAAGATAATCTGCAGACAGGTCCACACCCTAACGTTCAACATCGCCCCTGTCAGCAACAGCTACATCATCAGACGTATATTTCTACCATTTGTATGGAAATGAAAGGAAACCCAACGCCTTTTGGCCCACCGTTACATTTTAAACAGAGTCAGACTCAAGTGAGCCGAATGTGCTAATGAGTTATTCTCATTAGCATACAACGGCGTATGGGGATATTTTACGCATACTTTACCAGTTGCATGCATAGTTTAACGAGGGATTGATATCTTAACATGTTTTATGAGTAATGAATCCAATGATGAGGAGGATGTTTGTAAAAGGAGTCTAAGGATTTCCGACTCATTTCCCACCTTGTATGGAGTATATGTTTTAATTTTCCTTGTGTGTGTGTGTTAATTTAAAAAAAAATTTGTTTAACGCTTTACTCCAGGCCGAATTTGATGTCTATGGAACACAGTTCTAAAACTTAAAAGCAGAATGAGGGATGAAAATGGTTTCTTAAAAAACGGCATGGAAAGGGCAAGTATTGATTAGGGAAGTGTCACTTAATGTTAAATAATTCTAGTCTTATTGTCCTATAGTTATAGTATGAGTATAATTATATGTAATCTAGTATGGATGGATGTTGTGTTTTGTGCACAGCATGTTGAATTGTTGTTATAGGGTGTCAGCATGCGAATTTGTGATCCCATATGCTGCTCTTATGTATTTTGATATCTTGGTTAAATTGTTGTGTAGCATATAGCAGTGCAGTAGTCAAGACCCATAGGAGTAATGGATATTTAGGGATGTGTGAACGAGTTTCGTATTGCATGAGGATCTTGGCCTTCGTTGTAATTGTGCTTTGTAGCGTTGTTGGGCTATAGGGTTAGATTGAGTTTAGAATGTTTAGAATGCACACATAATTATTAAAGAGTGTGTTACTGTTTGACAGTGAAATATAGTTTAAAATAGTGAGACTTTATTTACGAGGTTTTTTTATGTCATAGCTTTGAAGCTTCCTATAGTAATTCCACTAGCTGCTACCAGCATAAACCTGCCGACTGCACTATCAAATTTACGGTACTTGATTTAGCACATTTTGTTTGCTTGGAAATGCAAGCCTTTATGAAAGGTCTTGCGTTGACTGGTAGTTGGTACTTTTGAGCTTTGACAGCTATCGCATATTCCTGTAACTTGTTGGACTTGAGAGACTTATTTAAAGGTTGCCGTGCATAGCCTCTAAATGGAGAAAACAGAATCGCAAATTGCAATGAAAATTCGACAAACATGTAATTGGTCTTGGACTTGGACATTATGTTATTACATCGCTACCTTGATTTTGAGCTTTGACTTGAGACAATCCTTTCGCAAGCGTGTAAACGGTAGCTTGTATATACTTTTATGCAAATAGGAATTATTATTATTATGATGACAATAACCTAGAGATTAGTAGGAGTCTGGTTGAAGCGTATGGAAAGGATTCTATGGAGTGGACTTCTCTTTGAGGAATCAACAACTGCGTATTGATGGATTTATTTAAAATCATATAGTGATTTAAAAATCCTAGTTTTAAGTTTCTAAAATCATATAATGAGAACCCCTACAAATGTACTAAAATTGGAGACTGCTTTAAAGCGCTATTCACAAGGATAGTTTTCGTATTTATTCCTAAAGCACTGGTAAGCAACTTTGATCCTGGTCACCCAGACACATGAGGCAAAGATTTATAAATCTATCCTTAGCTCAATTCTATTTTCAAGCTGGTCAGTAACCTGATTGTTAAATCCTTAGAGTATACAATATACTCCAAGATTAAATCTGATTACGACCTGACTGTTTTATTTCTATGGTCATAACTTTTAAATACTAAGCTAAATGGTATACAAAAATAATTAACAATATAGTAAACTGTTACGCGTTAAGCTTTTAAGAAAAGGAAATTCTTTGAAACTTGTGTATAGTGCGTGTTCCGAGAAAGTCAATTTGTCAATTTCCCTTTTACTTCCTACTGAACACTAAACACAAAGATTGATTTTGGGCTAGCGGGGAACGTTCGTTACTTAATCAAAAAATAATTAGGAAGAGTTGATGAGAACTCTGGCCCAAATTGACAAGATGCGAATCTAAGCACTGCAATGAGGAAGGATAGCCAGAAATGGAAAGAGAGAGTTGTTTTTTCCTGTCAATGAAAACGAAAAGACGGTCTTGATCTACTAATGTTCGTAAGTCTTGTTTTATATAATTAAAATACATTTGCAAGCCAAAAAGCATCCAACGTGGCTGTTGTTACCCTTCGGCATATCAAGAACGGTAGCCGTAGTCGCATAGAATATTAACATCGGTTAATTACAGGTTATTCCTAACAAGCATATTCATATCAAACATGTTATGCAGTATGCACTATTCAGTTAACTACAAATTGCAATCCCAATTGCATCATCTATAGTTGAGAAGCCACTTTAGGATTTTCAAGCATAATAGAGTTGAATTTATAGAGTGTACCGTTGCTGTTACAGGATAAGGACATATGATCAGAGGAGATGAAAATGGATAAGATTGGAAGCTTGAAGTAAATGGATACAGATATCGTCACCGAAAGTTATTTTTTGTTACACTTCAAGACAAGAACATTCTTGAGACTCATTGGATTGTATTTTAGGGGAATGAAGGAAGTCAGAGAAGATTGTATCTTTTGTCCCTGGCTGGGGTTTCACTTTTTTTTTTATATCCTACTGTAGTTGAGAAACTAACTAATAGTTTTATTTAAAACATGGCTTAGTTCAACAAAAATTACAAGCCTACCGGAGTCTTTAATGTCGAGCTTAGCAGAAGAGAGGAAATTTACAGCTTTGTCAGAGAATCTTGTTTTTACACCCAAGCTATTTGAATCCACTACTGCATTGTGTATCCTATTACATGAATGTTTTGTGGGAATCCCAAATGTAGTATGCAGTGTAAATTGCAGAATCTGCAGATAATTCAAAGTGTGACAAACTTAGGCCTCCTGGCATGACGTAGCATGCTAGTTTACTTGCACGTTTCACGAAATAATTTTAAATGGAAATTTTCCGTGACTCGGATACATTGTTAGCTCTACAGAAAATAAATTTCCTTGCGAATTAAAATAAAATTGGAAAATTGCAAGCCATTTCAAGGCAAACATGCTATTTGAGGAAGCATATTATGTCTTTTAAAAGAATTTTGGGAATTCCAATTCTGACCTTTGATTGCATTTCACGCGTCAATCGACTTCAAATGTTTTAATGCATTTTAATTAAGTTATACCGGCATTAAAATCCAGAGCTGACATGGTGGAGTCAGTATGAGCAGGAAACCTATTTAAATAATCATGTGAAGACTTAAAAGTCGTTCCCAAGCTAATTTATTCTGGTTTTACAATAACACTGTTGGATGTCGTAAGAAAATAAAGCTTCCGAATTAATTGTTCTCCAAATTCGACATTGATAAGTTGAGACAGAAATGTCTCATTAGCTTCCTCGGGTTGTTGTATAATAACTTAAGGGAGGATGCATTTGTAAGGGTAAAGTATTATTTATGACTTCGTATAATGTGTCCACAATGTCACTATGAAATATAATATTGAATAATAAAATAAGATTAAAACAGAGCTTGTCTCCTACCACCACCCTTTAGATACCTTAGAAGATCTTCGTCCTCGTTTTTGTTTCCATCGGCCTTAGTTAAGAAGTAGACATTAATAAATGTGCCGATTTTTGTTTTGTATAAATTTACGCAGCCCTTTCTGAGTTCAATTCCACTAATTTGACAGAAGTTCAATTTTCCATTTCTCCGCATATCACCACCACCAGCATGATTTATGATTTGCTTCAGTTTAGAGGATACTAATATGCGTGTAAGCGTAGGGTCTCGGTACTACATACATTTATGCTGGTAATTTTGTAAAGCATATTTTTTATAATATGTGTCATGGGTTGGTATTGGCATAAGCGGGTCAAGATCCTGGCAAAATTAGATGAAAAGTGGACATACCACTTTGGTCGTTGCAGCAATAGGAAGGTGAAGAAGTCAGCAGACACTGGCAGACAGGCCCTCATGGCTAGAAAAGAAATGAGACCTTCAATTTTAAATGAAGGAAAATGTTAACCACCTTCATCAAACAATGTAACATCAGATTCACCTGTTTCAGTTATGTCCACTCCAATTGTTCCTCTGTCCGAATGTCCTGTCTAGTGTTATGAGCTAATTTTGTTATTACTTAATTAATTAATATGCATGCTGATACTGATGCATCCCGGCCTTCCATAATGTAGAAGATTCTTGGTCGCTGATTTGAAAGAGGGCTGCTGAATGACGATCGATATATGTAAATATATGACTCATAGTTGAGAGAATTATAAAAACTAAAAGATATAATTGCTAAGAAAGTTAAAATTTATTCACAGTGGCGATGAAGAAGGATTTTTAGAACAATTCTTCATATTCAATCTTCAATACAGTAGTAGGTGGGATTGTTGGGAATGTTAAATCCCATTGTAATCCAGACGCAACCGGACCCCCAACGCTACTTATCCAGGCCATAATTCTATCTTCAGGGGAAGCGGTCATCATGTCTAAATCCGGGACGGGATCTTTCCTGGTTATTGCCATCAGTGTCGGCACAGGTTCAGGCTCCTTTGTTGGCACTTGAAGTCCTTTTGATTGTTTCTTCTGTCCCTGGAGAAGTCCCATCGCTTTAGCACCGTGACCGGTTTTCCGTTGGTGTACATTTAAATGGGATTGGCTGACGAACGACGCATCGCATCCCTCGCAGGAAAAGGGTTTTTCTCCCGTATGTTTCCTAACGTGTACCACGAGATTGCTGGCACATGTAGCAACGTATCGACAGACGAGGCAGGGTAATGGCTGCTTCTTCGCTCTGAAACTGCGGACACCGTGAACCATCCGCTTGTGATGAACTACATGTCTCATCGACATGTAATGCCCCTCGCAGAGGTCACACTTGAACGGACGGTCCTTCTTCAATTTGGCAATTACTGAACGACATTTTTCAGCAGCTTCATGTTTCCGTAGGGTGTTAGCTCTGGAATACGTAGTTCCGCACGTTTTACAAACATGGCGTCTTTTGGTCTGGTGAATAATTAAAGAATTAAAACCGAAATGAAATGTGTAATAAAATGAGATTCAAACAGAAACCATGGATTTATACCTCCAGAACATTCGAGACGATTAGGGGAACGGAAGAGAAGCCAAGGCTTGGAATAGCTTTGTCCTCCTCAAGCTGGTCGAGGAAGTTTGGTTTGTTAATTTCGAACATTTTAAGAAATTAAATACAGGTAAGAAAATACGACTTTTACAATTGATCAATTGACCAAGGATTGCTGTTCGCCTCACGCTGCCCCTTAATGAAACCCACACTAGGCCTCCTTATCCCGTCTCAACTGGGACTCGTTGAAAATATATTTTCTCTGTTGACACTTTTTCTGAATCCGAAATCTAAAATACTAAGCTCAACATGGCTGGACGAATTTATGGATTTCTGTTTTTGACAATTAAAAATGACAAGAAATTTCAATACTGCCTTAAAGTAACCGATGCAGCGTTTACAGGATTGGAATCAGTTACAAAGTCCCAGTACAAAAGTACATGCTGAGGGCACTCTATGGGGCTTGCTTTGCACTTTTTGCCTTTGTACCAAATTCAAGCTACATGCATATTATTTGGTCTTACAAACACATCTCGTGTGAAGTCGGATAGGATTTGGAATTTCTTGAATTTTAATTTGTAATTGTTTGTTGTTTACAGTGTTGTATAGGAATCAACTGTTACAATTTACAATACGGTTCCGTTCCACTCGGACACTTGAAACTCTGGGCGCCTGGAAACCGACACCGGATCAGCTCATTCATCATTTCTTTGATCTCTAATCTCTAGAGTAGGAATCAGGAAATATTTGACAAATTTCGGTAAGTCAACTACTTATTTAATTTCATGTTTTCAACATGCACTTATACTGATGAATAATTATTTAGGGAATTTGTTCTCCGAAGGCCGAAGTGTCCATTCTAAACCAGCTGTAGTTTCTTAAGATAATCTTGAGCTTCATTGAGAATGGAGGCCATTAACACAAAGACGCCGGTGTCGTTGCTGCATGAGATTTGTACTCGCAACAACATAACACCGAAATATGAATTACTGCAGGTGATTTGTCCGTCTTATTTGTTATAATAAAGTATGGAAACGAAATGTGAAGTGGCTAAAAAAAAGGGGGAACTAGTCGATTGCTTATTAATTTAACTCATTTGATATTACTTTGTTGTGTAACTGACATTTATCTTGTTTTTTTGGACTTGATATTTAATCGGCGGCTTCAGGTGGAAGGAGCGGTTCATGAGCCTATATTCCAATACAGACTAACCGTGGAACAGAACAAAGTCCTACTCGAAGGTAAGGCTGGATAAATTGATTAAATTGTACATTTGCTGTTCATTTTCTGTTATATATTTCCAGAACGACTCTCGTAGTAATTTCAAATTAGGTATTTAAGTATCAACATTTCTTGATATTCCAGAGACAGGAAGTGGAAGATCCAAGAAGGAAGCGAAGCATAACACAGCAATGGCTATGTTAATTGCCATGAAGGCAGCACCGAGTGAAATTGTTGGAGACCGAACGGGAACAGCAGGGCAAGCGGTGGCTGAGCTTGATGAGCTTCGTGCCCCTACAGACGGTGACTTGGGGGGGAACCCAGTGGGACAGTTGCAAGAACTGTGCATGAAGATGAAATTTCCTCCACCTAATTACGATGTAATTTTTATTTTATGAGATGTTCGATCATTTTTATCACTTCTGATTTTGGTTTTGGGCGTTTCTAGGTGCACTCCGAGGATGGATTGCCACATGAAAGGGTTTTCGCTATGGCCTGTCACGTCGGTGAGCAGTATATTGAAATTGGGAAAGGAAAGTCGAAAAAACTTGCTAAGCGCATGGCCGCTCATATGATGGCTGAAAGGCTACGGAGTATTCCTTCTGAAACTTCGAATGTACACTCGTACGACGATGACGACGACAAGATAATTGATGGATTGGCTTCCCTTAACGTTTCTCAAGATCAGCCGAACAAGAAGCCGTCGTCCGCTACAAAAGGAGACGTCGAGAAAATCGCCCAACTGTACATGATATATAACGAAATGATCTCTGATAAAATGCCAACGCTGAAGGTAATAAATGGTTATCTAAAACTGATAACAAATGCTGAATTGTTACTGAATATTTTGACTGATCCATGAACATTTTAAATGGTTTGTTAGGATCGCGATTTCCTGATTCCTGATCCTATTCAGTTTCTGGAAGAGTTGGGAACGGGAGGTACTTTTAAAGCCGTCTTTATAGAATTTGATGAACCTACTACCCTGGATAACTTTCAGTGCTTCGTTCAAATCACCTGTGATCCCCCTGTAGTCGCTATAGGCGAAGGTTCAAATCGAAAGGAAGCAAAAGTGGATGCGGCTCAAAATGCTATCGAGCTATTTAGAGAATTTTTGGGTACTGAGGCAGACAGCTAGTTACTAATGATCATTCTACGAGTGCTGCAATAACTCAGCTAAAAGTATTCGGGACAGAGGCGGTAGTTATTTAGCACTTTAGTAATAGATAGGTCTCATAAAAACTTGCCTTTATTTTATATTTCGTAAATCATGGTAAACAGGCATGAATTTAACCGTTACATCCAATTTTAAGCAGTTTTCTGATTTACATTCTAGACAATTTGTTTGTTCGTTCATTTCGGCAGAAACTATTACAAATTACAATCATGATAGAATTGGTATTTTGATTCGATATGATATTCTTTATGTACGTGTCAATTTGATTGATTTAGATTACATTGTGATCTGACTTGTGTTATTTTCTTCTCCTCTCCAAAAACTGTAAAACTGTTGTCTATCGTAATTGTTGCGATAGATAACGTTAAATTCAATTAAGATTAAACATTTTTTAAGCTGTATAAGACCGGACAGTTTTTCACCTGATATCTTGTAAGATATAAAAGCTTATACAATACAAAACCTAACTTTTATTAGTTTCCTATTTGAAATGGTAGGTACGAGTATGTAGTAATATAGTTGTGTCTAGAAGGGGTACAGTGAATATTAATGTGGTTTATTTTAGTTAATTTTATTGCAGTTATGAGAATATGTATTTATATTTGTATGAACTTAATTATACCCTAAGTAAGTTTACCTTAGCTTTTCAAGACTTTCAGTCAATTCATGTATCCCAAAATTACATCATCAATTATAGACTCGCAGATCATATCGTAGGGTAAATATAATCAGAAATTAAAAAGCTCTTCCAGATAGGATTCCGAAGACCGAAAGAACAATTAATCATTCCTCAAATATGACACAACGCTTACGCGTTGGACCGGGATAGTGATCAGCTGGACGAACAAGTTGATTGACCGTGGACCCTCTTTCAAGTCCTTAAGCCGTTGGCCTTTCAATTGGGTGAGTCGTAGGGCTTCTTGGCCAACAACTGCCTTACATTTCGACGGTGAAGAAATAGAAAGTGTTAGTGAAGTAGAAGCTTTCAAATAAATTGTTAATATTATCTTGAACTCATAGCAATTGCTAATAGTCAAAATTTATGTGATTTATATACTCTTGTCGATTGTTGTGATTGCAACTAAAAATACTCTTTTCTACCAAAGAATTGTGGTTACATTGAAATTACGATTTGTGCCTCTTATTATTCCACACACACACACTGATATTAAATTCAGATGGACGTGCATATACATATTATGTATCAACTAAATTGTATCTACTACAAATAAAATGGGACGGAATTGCTAATAAGTTAGTCTCCTGTACATATTACGACATGAAGAATTAGAAGCTGGAAATATTCATAGGAACTTCTGACGTTGATCTCGGATTCCGATGATGATGCCGTAAAATGCACAAGCCATCATGATGCATACTGCCCGTTTCTGGATAATGTTGCAGAACAATTACTATAAAATGTATTGGGATTCATGATGCAAATAGTTTAAGTAAATAGTTAACATGAACGATGAACCTCATGGGCTCCTCAAGATGAGGTTGAGGGAACAAAGTATTGGAAGTATTATGAATTGTTGTGCTTTGCATTGGAAGAAGAAGGAGGAAAGCTGATCTAAAAGACCACTTCTGCCATACGCTAACTCATGATACCGAATACATTCTGTCTAATCCTCCCTGGTAGTAGCCCTGTGGAGTGATGTTGCTGATGATGATGATGATGATGAGAGTAGATTGAGCTGAGAGATATATAGACTAGGAGAGAGACTAGCATTAAGATTGTGAACATTGTACATTATGATGATGACTGGCTGAACTGGCTGTGTAGTTAGTAGTATGTAGTACGAAGAGCAAGTTCATGAACACGAACCTGTTGGATAGGAATTCATGGGATATGGTGAGGCAGGGTAATGAGAATGAATAAAAAGGGGTATTCGTATTGTTGAGAGTGCTGTGTCCGAGGCTTTAAAGTAGGGACAGATTGACAGGTGAATTGTGAATCAAAAGGTAAGGCGATATTACCTGTTACCTGTTGTATTTGTACGTATTACCTGGGCATTGGTAAAGGTGGATTGCCATCTGTGATGATAATAATGAGTAGGAACAGTAAATAAAAAAATTACTTGGAGGTATAGAGACGGAGAAATTGGTTTAAGTGTTGATTGAGGGCTCATCAGGCAGACCTTGTTAAATAATAAGATAACAGGTTAACAGGAAGGAGTACACCAGGGAACCAGCTTACTAAGCGAACAGGTAAAAGTGGCAGTGCCAACTGAAGATGTCTTAAAGACGAAATTATTCTGAGGGACAAGGCTTAGATGTTGCAGCTACGAATTGTCAATAATAACTCTGAAGTGTAATATCTCTAGAAATGGAATCTTAACTTTTGACAGAGGGCAAGGAAACCCAAACTGATTCCAAAGATATAGTCCGACCGAATACTCAAATAACTCCAATACAAAATAACTCAAATACTCAAATACTTTCAGAAGAGGAACTATAAGGCTGAGGAAAGAAGACGAGTAGAAGTCAATGCCAGATTAAGTGCCATCATCATCATCATCATCATTGCGATGAAATACAACATTTTAGACTGACTTCTGTGTCTAACGTTAGAAATGGGATGGAGACGGACTTGGTGCACGAGGACAAGGGAGCATTGGACCTCGATTCAATCGGAATCCTGGAATTCGAAGGTAGGCTCAGTTTCATTTCTAATCATATTCTCTGCATGATGACCACATTAGAGTTGTCGTACGCATACGGTTTCGTATCACAGATTTAAAATAAGCAGTATGCAGTTGTATGTGTTTTATGAACGGAGTAAACATGGTTTCGTACTGCTTCATCTGCTGGATCCAAATACGTCCAAATGTGAGGAAAAGTATTTGATGTTGATAGTCAATATTATGGTAAAATTAATATTTTAGAAGTTATTGCTCATATGAGACGAGTCTACTATTCCCTAGTTCTAATGCACAATCACAATAGATTGCTTGACGAGGAAATCAAGTACAAAATGGCAACCGTATGGAATCGGACAATTTTGCCTGAAAGCAGGTTTTAATAAAATATCCAATGTCCATTATGGTTTTAGTTTTCGTTGAGAAAGTATAGAGACTTTAAAACATATTATTTTGAGGATTAAATAAAGTACGTCGGAGTATTTGAAGGACTGAATAAAATTCTATTGAAGGTTACCTCTGATGATTTTGATATCATCTCTCTCTGACCGGATCTCTGATTGGGGACACAGTTGGTAGTCCTTTATCATATTCTAATAAATGTAATTATTCATTCTTATTTACATTTTTGCCTCTGGACTAGACCTTCAAATTTTGAAGATGATGTATTGCACAACAGATTGAATTCTTGGAATTAATCCAGTCCCACCGCAATCACAATAGATACATACATACATATAAGTACACACAATGTACAATGCAGGCTGTCGACATCACGTGAAGTTGTAAAGAAAAAAAATTGCAAACGTACTTACCTGCCTAGTCCGTGTTAAGTTAGTTAGGGTGTACATACACATATTATTGAAAGGTTTTAGAGATTCCTTACCATTGTGTACTACCTTTTACATCTGTGCCTACTCTTGTCTGGAATTCTGAAACTGGTGAGGGTGGTATGACGCAAATTAAGGGTAGTGCGGTGGTATAATTAGAATTGCCTGTTTGTTGAATCGCATTTCCCATTCTAATCATGGTTGAAATAGTGTTTCAATAATCCCAATTAGGAGATTCATTTGCAAGCGAAATGCTTCAATTAATTACTTTATTTGATTGGAAATCGAATTTTTAATTTTAATCTTTTCAAAATGTGGAAGAGTGCTTGCTTGCTTTGAAATTACATTCATAATATGAGTTTCATATTGTTTTCATTATAACAACCCGCATGATCCGCGAACATCGTAAAACAAAGTTACAAATAATTATAAAAATTAAATGCTTCACTAAAGTAATCCATTCCTCAATTGGTTGACAACGTCCAATAACATATCAAATTCCTCGAGTGCAATTTGTAATAGCATCAAGAGGTAAAATAAAATAATCCTACTTCATACAGATGAAAGGTGGTCAAGATTACACCATTTTGGAATATGCTGGGCAAATAGGATAAATTTATCCAATTAATTTATGCGATTTACCATACTGTATTTGTTGTAGGAAACATTTCTATTAACTAAAATCTCCTCCGTCCTATTCTTGATAGGTGACATTTCTGGTGTCAACATGGACTTTCAAAAGCAACTTTTTCAGGAATAATTGAACTTTCAACCCAATTAAATTAGTTCATGCTCATATATGTTGACATTAGTTGAGTTACATTTTCGCTTATATTTAGATGTAATTGTAATCCTTAATTTTAATTTACTAACAAACTCATTTCCTAATAGTTATTTTAAGACTCTGTCAATCTTCTAGTTCTACTTTACAATATTCCGGTTATTATCCACCTACAATTTAGATCAACATTGAAAAAACAATATTCTTGCATCCGTTAACAACGTTAGCTTGATACACTGGCAATGGTAAAGATACTGGGTTTTAAATCGGACAGATTCTGTCTAACCAGATTACGAGAATTATTCCTGTGAACATGTAAGGATCGTATGTAAAGGAAGTGTGCCTTCATTCATAGATGACAGGTGTTGGTTGGGGTGTAAAAATACGGTAAATTGGTAAAGGTGGGTAATCAGAACTCGGTGTTCGGTCTCCCAGGGGAGACTCCTATTTAGGTTTGGTGGATCGGTGGATGGAGGGGATGTTGATAACAAACTTCGACCTCCCTTCCTCACGAAGTCGAAGTCTTATCAGATGATGAGTGCAAATGGAATGGTGTTGACTCTATCTATTACTTCTCTGCCCTCATCTGTCTGATGTGTTAATGACTTCAATGGACAATTTAATAGGCTTAGATTGAGAGGCATGATAAACACGCAAGAACAAGGCCCGATTTAAAGGGAAATTACACAATCTGATTTGTTTGGCACTCTTTTTCTATCTCTTCAACTGCTGAACAAATTTCACGTCTTTCACCTCTCGGCCCGTCCTGATCGTGTTATCTTAATGCACCGCTTGGCTTGACAGAATTGGAACTTTACTTTCGTTACCCTTGGGAGTTTAGCGTAAAGAAATATCAATCGCTTTAGTTTCCAGATCAATTTCCCGTGTTAAATCCTTAAATCTAGGTCCTTCTGTATTTACAACCCTGTTAGTTTATCAGGTAGAGTGTAATTTAGATTAGCATTGCATAAATCGATTACCGCTGCTAGAATTACAGTTTTCTTGCCTATCGAGTAACGAAAGCAATTAGTATATTAATAGAACAAGACTCTGTTTTGAACGAGGGAAAAGTTTGCAGAAACAATTTTTTTTATTCACATTCCTAATTATAATTACATACAAACTGACTCAACACGTTTTTCTTAATTTTTACTACAAAAAGTAAGAATCTAAAATCTATTGGTAAATTGTTCCGAAACCCTTTGATTTTAATTTAATCTGACAAAGTGATATAAAAGCAAAATTTAAAACTTTTTTTAGTTGATTGTATTGTGAGATTGTTTGCGGGTTCACACACCATAATTCGTACCTAATACCCTGGGAGTCGGCCATCGTATGACTCAAACTACTAGCATCCGAATTTCCATGTTGGGTGAATTTTTTTGCGCTAGTTAAATTAAGTCTAATCGGAGAAGAGAATGCAAATCAGAGAACGACAGCATGCCATTCATCCACCGGACTTTTATGTTCTTGTGTTCCTAAAAGGGAATCGCAATCTGGGGAAAGTACACATGTAATCCAGTTTGACTTTGATTTGAGTGTTATGAGTTGAGAATTGGTAGAAGTTTGATCAATACACACACTGACTGACGTGTTAGTTGATGATGGTATTGGAAATGTCTATACTATACGGTTCTGACTTCAATTTGGATGGAAGGAAGAAAATGGAGATTTGAATAGCCGTTTTAAGAAATGATTTCCCAATCGATTTCCCCACAAGCGTATTTAATAGGACAGCCTTCAGATTTCCCCATTCAGAGCACATTTATATTTATAATGTGTGCATTTGTCTGATGGGTGACTTAATATTTTAAAAGAATGCAAATTGCTCATTGATTTTACCCTTTCATAATTCATTTTTAGTAGCGCAAGAAGATACATTGTATTTGAGTCATTTAGAATGAAATTGCTCCAACTTCCAACTTCCAAGAAACCTTGACTTTTATTGTATAGGTGTAGACATTTCTAATATTTTGCTTTTATTTGATAAGAAATCTAAACGGCTGGTACTTTTTTTTAATTCAGAGGCTTTTTGAGATGTCAAAGTAGGGAATTATCTGTAGTTTGTATTAAGAAGGCATTATGTTTGTGTATCTATCGTTAAAAGTGGCGGAAGAACAAAGTAAGAGGTGGTTATTATATTTGAGGTACTCCAATGGAATAAACACAAAGATAAAGATTGATTTAAATGATTGATGTTTACAAGAAAATGTCAAAGTTGAATCAGCCTTGGAATTTGTGGAACTATGACCAAAAATAGCAGTTAATGTTAATGGCTGGTATTTTAGTGTTTGTAAGTGGTGAGTAAATGAGTCCAAATTGATTCTGCAACAAGCTAGTAAAATAATGACAATGAAAAGTGAATGAGAATTTTGTGGCTTTAAAGAAAAGGCAAATCCCTGAAGGCTAAGTCAGACTGCTGCTCCACACCGTCGTTGAGAAGCTATCATCGAACAGTAGACACGTATTACATTACAATGCCACATCTAATTTTTGGGGATCAAGTCAATTTCGATTCAACAGAATAGAGATCTTGAGAAAATGATATGGCTGGCTAATTCACAAATTCTCGTTGGGGAAAACAACGACCGTTTTAACTCATTACTTCAAATCCTAGTTTTTTGTGCTCCTATATGATCAGCCAAAGTATATTGAAGACAATTTGTAAACATAATAATAAAACTTCTCACCCGACCATGAAGGTTGCTGTTATTCAGCACATATGTATGTCCGTGTTTACTGTTGTTTTTTCAACAATTACGGATTGATAGGTTTAGCTTCTACGTAATTCTGACATTATCGTTCGAAGGAAGCACTGTCTATGTCTTTGTTTTTGTTGGAGATACTTACTACTTCCGATTAGCGATTCCGGGTACGTAATACTTTCATCATTGGATATTGTAGAAATCTAACTACAAGACAAGTGATTAGGGTACTGTAATCATCAGGTCAGGTTTTGTAATTAATTTAATGTACATACCTACGGATATCTATCACAGCTTGGGTTACTTGAGTACATAACCATCAAATATAGCAAAGGTTAAATAAAAAGGTTGTGTATGTTATTTGTGAGAACGTGCTGAACTTTTAAAATTAAGGACAGCAAGAGTATTCAAGAATGCTAATCAAATTTCAACAATTTAGGATACTGCTTAAAATTTTAAAAATCATCAAGCAACTTGGTTATCTGTCAATAGGGTCCATTTGAAATAATTAATTGTTGGAATTCTGATTTTCCAGAGAAGTTGCCAAACAATTTATTCGCAAAGGTTTTACTGCAGACGTTTTCTAAGAATTCGGAGGTTCAGAACTTCGGGAAATCTTTTTGAATGTATAGAACCAAGAAGGAAGGATAAATGTAACTGTTTGATCGATATGATGGCCACCACAACCGAACCAAAATCCCTTAGAAAGTCGAAGTCGTCTCCTGACTCGACAGTCCATGCACCGAAACTTCAAGTTGGGTTCATTACAAAAACATCTCATATTATGAAGAAGCTGAAGGACACAAGTCCTGTCAGTGATTTCCTTTTTTTTTCTTAGCTTAAAAGTCAGAAATCTTTGAAACAAAAGGGATACTCTGAAATATTTTAAAACTTTCGTGTTTACTATTTTAAAGCCCGTTTATAAAAGACGTAATTGTCATCTGAAAGTAAACCTAATTATTTCCATTTGCCTACATCATCAATTACCCATCAAGCCAGTATGATCTACTACAATACACACAATGTAAGATATTGTCCAATTTTAGAATGCCAGGGCTACGAAATTGTTGCCCAATTGCCACTGCAGCCCTTTCCTTCCATCCCGAATCGCTAAATGCAATTTCCCTTTCCATTTCTTGCAGCATGCAGAATGACTACGGCTGTACTGAATCAAGCGACATAAATCTAAGGATCAGTACTTGTAAAGATGAGGGAAAAGTCCCTGATATTCTGTAAAGAGTCCTTATACTGATGACTGATGACTGCAAAAGCAAGGATCAGAACGCGTGAGGGTATCGATGGCCAATCAAGAATAGGTGTAAGGTGTCCCTGAATAAATGTCGTGATTCGGCTTGGTTTAATAGTTTAAAGTGACAAGTAAACAAAGTATCCAAAGTGGTTGATCCTAGCTGAAGTAGAAAAGTGAATGGGGGAATTAATACCCAAGAGGGTCTTGCACAGTCAGTCAGTATAATGTATGAAGTTAAGATTTAAGAAGGAACTAGACTTCTCGTTGTTCTCGTAATGGCATAAGAGATGAATGAGATAGGCTGAATTGAATCGTAAATTCAGTGTAAGTAACCCATTTGTTTTGAGAATTAAGTGTTGAAGTAAACTGATCTTGGGCTTATGGTGCTAATCATAGTATGCCATAGTTGCGTTGGATTTAGGCTTGCAATCCGTAGGTAGTCTTGTAGTTAGTAGTGGGTTGTTGATAGAATGCCACTTATATTTTGATATCGATGATAATGAGGTAGTTTTGCTTTTGTGGGACTAGGTGAGCTAGGGTGTGAGTTGCTCGATTTCAGTTGGTTTTTTAAAACCACCGGAGAGCCGTCAAAGAAATCCAACGCTCCTCATTCACACCTGTCTCATATCTCCTCTACTATAGACAAGCAATTTCTGTTTCATTTCCCTCATTCTTCGTGATCGTTGACCAAAGCAGGTGTACCGTTCCCGTCTCTCTTCTCTGTATCAAGTATCAACTCATATGCCAACTTCGTGTCGTGTAATTACGGATTGTAGAACAAATAATAGAATTTATTACGAGTCTGTAAAACACAAGCTCCTCTTCTCCGTAATGTAATTCATTCATTCTTTGGAGTTTGCAGCATTTAAAAAAACTCCACCTGCTGAAGACGGTTTTTCTCTGGTTAATTGTATCAGAAATTAAACAATTTAGTGCCCGACACTCTTGACAGTTCCAAGAAACGGATAGTTACTGGATTGTGATTTGTGAGTTGGATGTTTGAGCCTGAGGTTCCTATTCCTATCCTGTCTGTGCTAGTGAACACCGTCGTTACTCAGGGAATTGCAAACTATAAACATAACCTTATGTCTCTTCTTCCACTGTTTAATAAAACTTTACGTTTACATACAATAACAGCTTTCTCAGAAATCCTTCCGACTCATTAAATCCTGAATGTCATATTCCTAACTGGTGGATTTGATAAACAGTGGATTTCAAGACTTTAGAAAAGTATCCCTGAGGGATTGCTGCATTTATTTCGGTTCGATATTAAGTCAACCAGTCACCCTTGCCACGTGGTGGACGACGCTTTTCTTGAGATCCCGATAAGACTTTCAATAATATATAATGGATCAGGGCTACCTTTATAAAGACTGCTGTCATCCGGGTAGTGTTTATCCTCAAAATAGGAATAACCTTCCATCTCATTCACATCATCATCAACCACCCCAACCCCAGCAATTGCATCAATCACCGCATAGTCATCAAAAACAGGCGATTCCAGGTAAAGCAAAGTTATCTGTATTAAATTAACGTGTAAAAATATATAGTTCCGGTAAAGCTGGAACCTTAGAGACAGAATTCATTACAAGATTCATTTACAAAATGTCGAATAATATCTAAGGTGTAATTATAATTAACCTTAAACTATAATAAATTAGTCATTTAATTAGTTATTTATATTTGAGATAGGTTTAAATATATCTGCTTCCATAGTTAGAAACTGAAACAACTCTATTTCCATTGCAATATTAACTATTATTGATTCTTCTAAGTCTTTCATGAAAACTATTATCCAAAAAGACTTTTAAGTACAAACGACATCAAATTTGAATTCCATTTCCATGCAGGTATGAATAAAGTCCGCAAAACAAGTATATAAAACATACCAAGACAATACACAATACAGAATAATAATTGTATCTCAATCGCAAGTGTGTCGGTATACACTTACAGTGGATCGCGTGCCTTGTAACATTAGAGATGTCCATGCTGTCATGTTTTGGGGGACGTAAGTAAACGTGATTCAGTCCTAAACTTCGGATTTAACAAATTAGAAGGCAAAATCGGAGTGACCACAAGCCAAACTTGCTTCGATAATTGCTATGCGGCATTAAACACGTTTGTAGAAACCCAAACCGAGAATTATGTACATTATTAATTCATTGTTTCATACCACGGATGAGATAAATAGAGGCAATTTAAGTTATCTTACTGTGCTCCTAACTTTCAATCTACAGATGCAATAAGTCCCAACGGGCCTAATGTCCCTCCGGCTTCATTTTATTGTCCATGTAGATCAAAATTATCCACGTTCTCCAGTAAAGTCGTAGCCTAAATATGCATTGCCTTAAACTTGGATGTTCGAAGGGTATCCATTCAGCTGACACAGGAAATTAAGTTGATCCTCCATCTGTGAAGATTAGGTGTTGTAAATATTATAATAGCAGCTTAATAACTCTATTATATAAACGATTATTTCTCGTGGTATTTTAATAGGATGCAGCGTATATTATAATGTGTACATACTATAGAATTATAGTAAATCCATTAGCTGTTTTTTTTATTAATGTTGACTACATGTCATAAGCCTATCCGGCTATCCGGCTGCTTGGCTATTTGGTTTTAGAACCACAATCAACAATGTATAATTGTAGGCTATGATTATTTTTACGATGTGAGGAAAGCTTGTGGGGAGCTGAGAATAATTGTGACTTTAGAATTCAAGTTATTATTATCATTGAGTGAGTATAGTAAATACAGGAGTAGAAGTAGTGTAAGATCTTATTATTACATGAATGATAATCGTAATGAATAATATTACGTTCTTATTATTTTGTAGCATATAAATTACAATGAAGTTATTGGGCAGTTATAGTCCTCCTAGTCCCTGAGTGCAGAACTGTTTTGAAAGAGATGAATTAAGGTTGGGGTTTCTCGTACTTTGAAATTGATATGGTTTAGGAGAAGTCGTGAAGTTTGTAAGTTGAAATTTGTGCAATTGTGCATGAAATCAACCCCATGCACGATGGACTAAATTGTGTTGATTTAAGTAATAATTACAAAGGGTTACTAGAGGCGTACTTCCTAGAGAATTTGTTTATCCTATATGACATGACCAGCACTAGGGCTGTAAGATAGTATTAGTATAATACTTTGTAGTATGTATGTGTAGTAGTAGTCAAGCCTTGTGGAGAGTATTCAATTTAAAACTGTGAAGTAAATGAGCTGTCTTACCTAAACTTAATTAGCCTTCTCACAATCAGCAGCAGCCACACAAACAGCTACGAGCCAAACTTCAGCTTCCTAACTGGCTGAAGGGAGAATTTACAAATTCCGAATTTGTTTTGACTTTGTTCTATAAAAGTGGAGTAACATTGGTCGAGTGTTTAATGCATTGGTTTTGTTTTGTTACGCCTGAGTGGATAATTGAATGTGGCTAGATAATGATGATAATAATAATGGAGATTATAGAAATCTCCTGAGGCTCTTTGATTCAGCCTTTTCTCCCTTTGATAGAAGTTTCTGAATATGAAATCCTTCATTAGTTTATTAATCAGGGATGAAAGGAAATTGAAACTTGAGCTGTCGTGACAAATGGCAGTAAAATGACGCTTGGGACGGAGAAAAAAATTATGTCGTGTGGACTGAACAAAACCCGATACAAATTGCATTTCATCACCTCCAATTTACGAGGATTATAAAATATTTTTATGTAGTAAGTTTTTCTGTATAGAAATACATACAGCAGGGGAAATATACACTAATAGGACTTGTCAAACATCTAAGCTAAACTGCCTGCACTCAATCCACATCCTTCGAAAATAGTGAATTTCATGAAACGATATGCCAAGCGGGAGAAAGGACGCTGTTGATACGAGCTTTACATTTTATTAACGAGTAATGACAGTTTACAGCCATAAATATACGAGAGCATGCTGGTTTGGAATTTAAGTTTTCAAAATATGTAATGAATGAGAATTTCTTGGGAGTTGGAAGTTGACAGTGCCAACTTCCCATTGGAAATTGGAGTACAAAGTGCATAGTGCATTTCGAAGAAACTTGCTAAAAGCAGGAGTGAATGAAATGCATGGCTTGTTACTTTTCCACTGCATTGTTCCTGCTCCATTTACTCTTGCTTCACGTTCAAGATTTTTCAAGACTATTAAGACTTCAAGACAGTAAGAGATAGCCTTTCTATAGGAAAATAATTGAAACATGAGGGGAGGGATTGAAGCTATAACTATTCAGGCATTTATTCACTCAGCAAAACAATTTCATCGCCTGCTAAGCTCATGAAAGGTCGTAATGCAGAGTGGTGGGGGTTTTCGTCAAAAAAAAACAAAGCAACAATGTAACCCAGATATTTTTCATGATTAAATTATTCATCTGTTAAGAGTACAAATAATGAACTTCATCAAGCTGTATGTATTTATAGTATCGTTTCAATCTAGCCGTATGCAGTCTCTTTAAGCTGTTAAATAATATGGAGGGATTTGTACTAATAGTAGTAATAAACGATTGTTATTGATAGTCAGCTTCATTCTTATCTGATATGAGAACTCAACGAGTGAGGAGAGCTGAAATCGAAATTTCTTAATCTCAGTCTTATTTTTTTATTACTGTTTTGCAGTTGGATAGACATTCTCAATAAGCACACACCAGCAATTTCCCGAACTGAGGAAATAAGTTATGAACTTATCTTCCTCATCGTTCAGCCATCTGATGTGATTTGTTAAGAAATTTGCTCTACCTTCAAAATGAATTGGTCAATATGCCCCAAAATAATATTTTTTAGTTAAATAGCCACAAACGCTTCCTTTGCCATTACATTGCAGATTGTACCCTTACAATTACAAATCAGATTGTGTGTGAGTTTGAGGCTTTGCTGTATGTATTCTAATTTTCAGTCGGCAGTGGGTCAACTTTTCTATAGAGATCTATTTCTATTTCCTTAAAGCTTGTGCAAGTGCACGGTCATAGATCAAAAAAAGTATTGAAAAATCACTGTGTACCGCACTCTGCTATTAGACCGCTGGTTTTTTTGTTGATTTTGCCGTTTACAGAATTACTACAAGTAATTCGATAGTAAAAAAAATGTATTGGCCTTACAATTTTAACGCCACATACATCCAGAATGCCATATTGTGTACTTGTGTACACCTTAAACCAGATTCGAAAGCCTGTCATTGAAATAACTGTTGTTTATTAGAAAATGTTTGACAAAAATTCTAGCGATAGTTTTGAACTACTTAACTTTGTTTCAGAAAATTTCAAAAGTTCCGAAGTTGACTTTGGAAAAGTACATCAATGGTAAATAGGTTTGCATTACTGCGAATGTGATTGTAAATGGTGTAAAGGAAACCAGGTTTCAAAATGTCTTTTATAAACTGTCAGAAGCCATGATCATTATTTGTCCACTCCATTTTTTATCACATGGCCAGATTCCCACCCCGAGAAACAAAGTAACGTAGGAGTTCTGAAGCTCTGTCGCATTGCCCGTTATTGGTTTAGACGGGAAGGGACGATATTTTCTTTCAGGTCGTATGAATTATGTCTATGGACATGATCATTTCACCTTTTCATAAAAATTCCCTTTACTAAATAAATAGTTTGTAAGCTATATGGGGATACATACAGTCTGTGTAACTTTGGAACCCCTTCTGAGTTCTGAACATCGACTTTGTGAACAGAACGCCTGACAAAGATGAAGAACTGACATCACTTTTGTATTTGATATTGATTCCAAATTCCAATCCTGCTGCCAGGAATAATGAAAATGTGATTGAGGAAAAGTAAATTTGCTTAAATGGGTTTATCCCATGTCTGCAATCTAAAACCTCCACTGCAGGCAGATGCATTTGAAGAATCATGGCAAATAAAACATCTAAAATTTGTCTAGAAACTAGTCCGACTTTCTTAATTTCGTACTGTACCTTTGCTAAATGTATGGCATTCTGAGCGATAAATAGAATATTTTAAAAATAGATTTCTATTGTATCGGGCTACTGACTGGTGACTGGTCATCACTGCTTTATTGACGCTTGAAATTATTTCCTATAAAGGATAGGGCTGACTTTTAATGGGTCTCATTCAGTAGTATCCAATGAACCAGAGTAAACTATATTGGAGGGACTCCTAATAGGTTTTGTTTTACTTGACTGCCAGGGCAGAAGACGTCCTGATTCACGTCTGCTTCTGTTCTGGTTTACACGCTTGAATTAGCTGGCAATGATAATCTAGCGAATGCCATGAAATGAAGTGTAATTGATACAGATTTGGCACAGAGAGATTTGAATTTGAACCATAGGTAATACGAAGCTATAATCAACATCTCATGGCATGAGTCGTCAGTCTTTTGAAAACTTTGAAAGTAATAAACAAAAAAAGGAATGGATTGGAATGTGACTTAAAATTATTGAAAGTATCTCTCTGATTTGGGGATTTGACTGATTTGAACTTGTAATAAGGAATCTGTTGAAGTAAGACGAAAATAGACAAGGCTAAGATTTTCAGGGCCCTGACTTTGCTCGAGTCAGGGTCAGAGGTGTCAGGGAAATACGTTGAAGACAACCGTTTTTGTTCCATTTGTGGGAAGGATGATTGCTGCAGTTTTAGCTACCGTTTGTTTCACGCCAATAATGTGTTATATGTACTGTTACGGTGGGCATGTCTGGAATGAAAATAGACTTTGTTTGTAGGAAGGAAACGCTTGTGTTTTTAATTACAACTGTGGAGAGCGAGATAAGAGCAATAATTCCGCAGAGGCTTTTGAGCTTGAAGAAAGAAATTGCACAATGACTCTGTAGTATTCGCAATTGAGAATGTTTTTCCTCAAAAACTCAGCTAAGGATTTAGAATTCATAGTGTCAGTGTCATGTGCAGGCTGGGACATTTAAACAAATCAGAAGGTCAACTTTAATCTGCTCAGCCACAAAAGATATTTCCCGTGTAAATCAGCTTTTCATAGCCTTGTCTGTCAAACATATCCAATAATATTGTTATGCTTCCAAAAATAATCTATTTTTTTCCTATTTTACGTCAGTGTATTTACGGATGACAATTTAGTAAATTAGTTATTATTCGGCCCCTCTATTAGGTACTTAAAGGAGCAATTTATTCTGTTGCTCACAGAACTCTATTAAGAAATCAGAAGCCAATTGGTGACATCAAGATTTTAGGACTTTATCAACCTCAACCGCAGCTTTAACATTGAAAAAGTAACGTTTCAAAGACACGTACTCAAGCACGGTTGATGGTACTTCACACCTCTGTATAATATGTATATGTAGTACGTCTTTTGAGGATTGAGGATTGGCGATTGGCTAAAATTACACCAAAACGACAGACTGATTAATAAAATGAGTATTGAATTAGGACGTGAGTATAATTACATTACCTAGGAGTGGATTGGATACAAGTAGCTATGCGTATCAAACTTTCCAAGGGATGTAAACTTTTTAGACAAGGCACGCGGATACATTCATAATATTTTTTGAAAAAATTTAGCTGAGGCACCATGTGGATAAGCACACACACCAAGACCTACGCGATCACCATTACTTTTTCATTTGTTTCCAAACTGATGACACATAATGGAAAAACATGCCATGAAGAAATACCATTAAGACCCCATTTCCATTACTGCGGAACTGCCCTAGCTATATCCTACTATGCATACCATCCCATCACCCCGTACACCAAAAATCCTGAATGAGGGTATTATCGAGTAAATTATCTGTAAAAAACAAACTTGAAAACGAATTTATCGATCCTTTGATGGAATAACAAACAAAGTAAAGGATGAAAGAATTAATGATTATTATGTCTCTAAAGTCTAAAGCAAAAGTCAGGCGTGTGTGTCTTCTCTTGCATGTATTGTTCAACGGCATTGAAGAGGGAGGCTTCCCTCCCTCCCAAGATTACTATTTACCCAACACTCAATTTGCTTTCACCAATTTAGGAACAATGAAAATGAAATGTCATTAAGTCACACGGAAAACAAACGAAATCTGGAGAGAAAAACCCTCGGGTTTTGGAACTCAGCTGGAATTTTTAAATCCGAGTACCTTTTCCAACAAGCATGAAACAACAAAAACACCATCATCTTAAAATACTGCACTTAAAGCTTTAGCATTAACTAAATGTTTCAGATTTTTAGGAGTAATGAAGTTTGATGGACATGGAAGGACCAGAAAAGTATACAAATATTGCATTTTCATATACCTACAATTAATTGAACGGTAGAAGGGATGAAAAAAGGAACTGTGTGGTGGTAATTCCTGAAGGGGTGTTGTTAATCCTGTCAAACGAAGACTGCTGCATGTCAGGGATCATAATACATGTAGCCTCATCATTTTTATTAAACCGTGGGAGCCTTGCTGTTGCACTGGTGAAATTAGCTTGGGATAGGGAAGGGTAGTTTGTTGTAGGATTATTACAACTGCTGGCTTAGGAAAGTATTATGACAGTTTGTGTTTGTTGAATGCCTGTTTTTCATGGTTGGTGGTGGTGTCTTCTTAATGTTCATCCCTCGTTTGTTTTTCTGTCATTCAAAAATAAATTACACCTGAGTTTTACATCCACACATGGACGCATATTATTATTACCCTGCATGGAGGAGGGCAATTACCATACCCTCCTTTAATTAAACTCCCGGGTACTACCTACCATACTAATGATAATTTAGAAACTGTAGTTCCTGTGTCTTGACAAGTTCCTGTGTGTCCGATGCTCAAATGATTTAAAATGAAAAGTCTGGAATTAAATTGGTTATTTTCTACTCGTCTGTTTTAGGGGTGATTGTGATTGTGCCCTTCATTAATCCTCGAGCTCGAAGGCTCTTTCCTATTTAAATTATTTCAATACACTGCCTGCCAGCTTTATTCATAATTGGCCTTGGCCGTTCTCAACCCTCTAAGCAAGTGTAGTTTTGACAATTGTAGACCTTAGTCTGAAGGGGATGAGAACGTCTGGGCCTGAGCTTGAAAAATTTGAATTTGCATATTTAATTTCCCTTCTGAGCCATCAACTTATTTTGACGGTAGTTGTGCTTGTACGTTTCTCCGTCGTTGAACAAAACAGTGTGAAGGGACTTTAATGTTTTTACTCCAAGTGTTGGAGATTTTACTGCTGAGCTTGCACTTCGTTATTATTAGATCGGAAAGAAACCAAATCATAAATTAGCTGATGATGTTTTTGAACAATACAACTGATTGTTTTTAAAACCAGATACTTCCTTCAGCTAACATTCTTTTGTTCTACATGTCGATATTGTATGTTGAGATATTTGAAAGTGCGCAATTGTGTGTTTGCCACTGTCAGTTATGTTTTCTATATTTGCTTTCGAATGATATAGGATCGTAGGAACCTCCAGAGGAGTTTGTAGCTTATGATGATAGGATTCCGACGTTCATTTCTAGACAGAATATTTCATAACTGAGGGGATTTCGATACGAAAGTGTCAACAAAGTTTATACTATTGAAACATTTTGGAAGGCAAAAGCCGAGTAAGTATTTTCTGTGGAGAAAGCTGGGAAAGTAGAAAGTCGAGCTCTGCATGTGGGCTACAATCGATAGAGTTTTCGGATTGGCTTCTCCCAGAAATCGGGGAGGATGTGCTTAGGCTCCAGGACAAATCATAGCCTCTGACCAAAAGTGGGTTAACCGATTTTAGCATCCTGTACAAACGTCTATAACCAATGAAGAAATGCAATTTTCAATCCTAGTCCTAATGCGCAAATCTGGAGACAAGAAAGGCAGTTTCAGTGCCGACCACCCTTTAGTTGAAACTGGAGTCTATCAAAACACTGGGAAGGGATAACATCGTTCTGGATAATGCGGTTTCCACAGTTCTTCTTTATTATTTCTTTGTACTAACTGGACTATTGAAATGTCCATGTTCTATAGCGTCGTTTAAGATAATGCGTTTAATTCCATTTCTTCAAATCTGTTTCTCATCAAATCGTATTACTCGGTCTGGTTTGTAAATGTGATCGACAAGCTGCAATTGAAAGTGAACATCAGTTATGTCATCAGAAAGGAACAATTCATTGAGGTCTCTTCATCCACACGATGGGATTGATACAAGTGAAGATTTAGACTTTACAATTGATCGCAAATGGCATTCCTTTGATTGAAAACTTCTTCCGTTCTTAAAAACCATGTTCAGAGATTTCCAGAAGGGTTTGATATATTTCTCAACTTTTAGATTCTGGATGTTATGTACGGTCTAAAAATAGGTTTGATTTACACGGAACGCGAACAATCTCAACATCCATCTAATCTGTTTAAACAAATGGGAGTTCAGAAAAAAACAGTTTTCTAAAATCTCCCAAATTTCTATACGCAATAGCAATAAGGTTCAGAGGGTGCACAGCGAATAAATTAATTAATAAAACTATTTTTGATACTAAATCATTGATCATGATTGTAGTAGTAGCATTTACGAATGGGTCCAATTGAATAAACGTGCAATTTAAATATTTAAAAAATTGCAATTAAAAACCAGATCCCTAGATTTTGGGGACTTAATCAATCATAGTAAAACCTAATTGACTTGCGTTATGATTAGTTAGGAGCTACTTCCTTTAACAGGAGACATATTGACAGGCGTAGCTAATTTCTTAAATAGAAACGTTATTTGAAGCATACACTTTCCATTTAAATGACACAAAATCGTTTTTAACATAAACCCAACCCGGTTCCTTTAACATATTCCGCGTGGTCTAGTGACTAGATTAAATCGGGAGAAAGTTTTGGAGTCATTTATTCAGAATGAACAGTTTCTTATAGAAAGAAGAAATGGTGTATTAAATAATTAATGATTAGGGTTTGATAATTTCAGTGTTTCAAAATTAATTGGATCTTGTTTAGTCTCGTAATAACATTTTTTTTTGGTTTTTCAGCTCGGGAAGATTTCACTGGCCTTGATAATGATGCTTTAGACTTCAGCCAACTAGAAGATTTCATTGCAAATGAAGCGGACGCTAATGGAAGGTAAATTAGAATACCTATGTAATTTTGTATATACTGGGTTAGCAAGACGTAACTTCAACAAATCTGATTTTTAAATTCTCACAGTTACTTCGCGGACACGTTGGCGAATAGCGAGGCGTCAAAGCATGCATCGGGTCAAAATGGCCAACCCCTTCGAGACAGGATCCTTGTAGTCACTTCCGTTCCAGTCCCACCCACCGATGGATCCGTTCAGTACGTTGGGGGGAAGTTGTGCCCTCCGGGTGCCAATCCTGTTCGTTCTACTCTGTATACACATGGAGCACTGCCGTAAGTTACTGCCAATATTTATCTCCCACCTTAAAAGGATCTTACAAAATATTCCCTCGATTAATCATGATAACATTTTTTCTCCTTTACGAGCTTAATAATAAAACGGACGGCACCGTATTTAATTTTTGTGAATTACATATTGAGTTTTGAACTCCAAATTATTTTCCAGAATTATGTACTTGATTCGAGGTTGGACATGATCGAATGTCCAATTCGAGGTATCAAATGATAAAAACATATAATAACCAACGCTAGTATGCCAGAGACTTACTTCTAAAATTCTGTGTAAACAGTTAAGGAGGCATTGGAGCTTTTCTCAACAGTTTTTTTATTCGTGCCAATTTTGTTTAAATTCAGGCACAACCTTCCAGATAGTCCTCCGGACTCCGGATCTGAGCCTCCATATTCCCCAACCGATCCTGGATCCCGTTCTCCTAGTAAGTATAAGAGTTTTTACAATATTAAAATTTAAAAACAACTCAGAGCCTCCAAATCACTTGATAACTTCAACACTAACCTTGTAGATCAAAAAGCCAGCAGTATGAACGGGCGTCGAAATATGCATGACATTCTGTTGCACCCGATGTACCCCCAGAATTCAGGAGGACCAGGAGGGCAGATACTTCCGCTCCTTCAACATGATTTACCCTCTATTGGATCCCCCATACCACTTATAACATCTACTCATGTCCCACCTTTGATCCCAATATCTCCGTCGGCCGCTAACCCCGGAGGATCTCCATCTGCCAACGCTACTTTGACCTCATTGGACGGTATTCAGCCAAACTCTTCTCAAATATCCATTGACGCATCTGATCCGATCCTGGTGTCACTACCACAACCTTCCTCATCTCAGATACTGCAGAATAATTCTCAAGATGATGTTGTCCCTTTCTACACTCCTCTTCAAACTGTTGAAAATGAAACGACGAGAGGAAGGAAAAGAAAAGCTTCTGACGGTTCTGTGACATTAAGCAATGGGAAAATGAGCATGGTTCATGTGAAGCAAGAACCAGGTATGTGTATTGTATTACAAACACTGGCTTATTTGTAATCACCGATAATAAAAAACATATTTCTACGTGTTTTAGAAATGTCACCAGCAGATTCTAACTCTTCAAATAACAACAGTAACTGCAACGGCAGTGGGAATGCGGACGACGACTACTTTGACTTATCTGGAGATCCCTCAATGTACATGGACCCCAACTACCAGTGCATAAAGTTTCAGTCCTTTCAGGAAAATACGTGGCACACACTGACTGATGAAGCATTTAAAGAGCTGTAATTATTAGAATATTGCTTTCCCTTATTATTAAAAAAACATTGTCTTCGATCCAATGCATTTGTGATTGAATATTTTCTATTTCCCAACAAGGCCACCTACGTATTTCAAAGTCGATGCAGATAAAGGTTTCAACTTCTCGAATGCGGATGACGCCTTTGTTTGTCAGAAAAAGAACCATTTCCAGGTTAACTTTACCTCCTTATCTTCTTAATTCTCGGTACATTCAATCACGAAATACAAACTAAATCGATAAGTGACAATGAAAAATGTATAGATAACATGCCATGTCAAACTCCAAGGAGATGCCAAGTACGTGAAAGGTCCCGATGGTTACAAGCTTGTAGAAAATTTTTATATTCATTTCTACGGAGTGAAAGCAGAATCTCCGAATCAAACGATCAAAATTGAACAGTCTCAGAGTGACCGAAGCAAAAAGCCATTTCACCCTGTCCCGTGAGTTTATTTGATATTGTTATATGATGATGTACTCACAGCGGCCAAACAGTAAGGACCGGTCATAGTTAAAGGGCAGATATACATTTTCTAGATTGGAGATGAATACCGAAAATGTAGGAAAACTCACCGTAGGAAGGCTGCATTTTAATGAAACCACCTCCAACAATATGAGAAAGAAAGGAAAACCGAATCCAGATCAACGGTATTTTTACCTAGTTGTCGCTCTTCATGCCCATAGTACAGACGGTGGTTATCCAATTATGGCGCAATCCTCTCAACGGATAATCGTGCGGGTAATTTTGCATGTTATATAAAATTATTAATTCTTCTAGAAGCCAGAAAATTAATTACAAGACTGCTGGTGGTGATATTTTATATATTTCGAGCTGAATCAAGTCGTTCTTTCTGTATGTACTATGATCGGTGACAGACAGTTATATCAGAGGTGCTTATAGCAAGAGTGCTTAATGCTTTAATATATAGAAAACGCTAAAAGTTTGTTTTTACAGGCATCAAACCCAGGTCAATTTGAAAGTGACATGGAACTTTCATGGCAGAAGGGCAGCACATCAGATTCAATTTACCATGCTGGTCGTGTGGGAATCAATACAGATAGACCGGAAGAGGCCCTGGTTGTGTACGGAAATTGTAAGATTACAGGACAAATTATTCACCCCAGTGATATGAGAGCCAAAGAAAACATCAGAGAGGTGACTTATAGTAATTCAACGGTTTATGTCTTTATTTCATTAATTATTTCCTTTTTATTTATAAAAAATCTTTGTTTCCGTAGATGGATAGCAAAGACCAGCTAAACAATATCCAGCAACTTCGTGTTGTTCGGTATAAATACAACCCTGAATTTGCTCGATTGATAGGATTGTCTGATGAAGATGCAGAAGATACTGGCATGATTGCCCAAGAGGTGCGGAAAATATTACCTGATGCTGTTAAGGAATCAGGAGACATTGAGCTCCCCAATGGACAAATGATAAATAATTTCTTAGTTGTTAACAAGGTATGAGAAAATAACAACAGAACAAAATATAGAGCTCAGAGGATGAAAGAAAGATTTCTAAAGCATTTACCTTAATTTACACATTTTAGGAAAGAATATTTATGGAAAATATTGGGGCTGTCAAAGAATTATGTAAAGTTACTGGGAAGCTAGAGACGCGAATTGATAATTTGGAAAAAATATCGCAAATCAACAGAGCGGAAAGTACCAGCTGTAGTTTGCGATCTTCGACTTCAAGTAGATTTTTTAGTCATTTTTTTGTTTTACAAATGTCTTGAGTTCAAGTACTAAATCAAGTTTATTTCATAATAGGCCCTGCTAAAGCAAGGACTGGAAAAGAATCAACAAGGAATACGGCTGAATTTATATGTTCAAACAGATGCGTTCAGCTACTAATTGTGTTTCTCGTACTCATCATGGCCTTTTGGTATGACTGGTTGAGTTTATTCCCAAAAATAAATAACCATATTTATTAACAACACGGCCATCAATCAAATATTGTTTAACCATTTCAGCTTGGTAGCAATGGCCACATTATACATGCTGGAATACCATAAACGATCTTCTTATGACTATTATCATCACAGTACTCATCATTTATACAACACTTCTCACGACTACTTACTCCCGCAAACTCCCCAGTACCGACATGGAGCCTTTGGAAATTCAGGATTACCAGTTTATCAAAACCCAAGTACCTTTTTTCCTGAATCTATGCATCCGAACAGCCCAAATCAGCCAACAAAATACCCTAAAGTCCCCGTCAAACTTTTGAACTCCGCAAAAACCGAAAACTCGAACTCTCATCCAATATTGAAACCAAAAGTGTTAGGAAAGCCATCTCATTGCTTCCCTACTCTTCCCTATCTGGATTCATATTGTGGGGTATGGCAATCGTTAACTGAAATTGTTTTTAGATATACTTTTCCATTGCTGTATTTTCAGTACATATTTTGGACAATTTCAAAACCAAAGGTATAATATTCATAGACATATTGCTGTGCGGGATCTGCTGTCCAAGGAGCAGCATCGGACTACCTCGACATTGAAAGAAAAAATCACGTAGCCTTAGGTGCTACAGCAACTTCACGAATATTTCCTGCACCACCCACTCCTACTCCGTCGAATAATAATACAGAAGATGCGATTTCAGTTGTATTTTCCGTAAGTGCAAATCTAAATATAGTTAAACATTCATAAAGTAGATGCATCATTGTTATCTTTTATTATTTTACTTTCGGTAGAGTAATCCAGTTCATCGAAACGGTCTGGATTCTAAGCGCAGAAGACGACGCCAGATAAATGAGAGTAAGTTTTTAAATAAGAAAAAAGTGTTTGGCTTAAAAGTTCTGTGAATAAAAAATTGTGCATTTTTAACAGATCCCAAGCTAATAACAGTGCCATCAATTCACATATTATCACTCAACATAAACCAAAGTTTGGATGCTTCTTATTGTATGATGAACTCTGATGGATACCACGACTGTGTTTCGACCGAGAATAGATATTTTTCTAGTGCAAATCTGACCTACCATGTCCCTCTCAGCAAATACTGGGATGAAATGAACATTTCTCTCATTTTTAAGTAAGCACTTTAGTACTTTAATTTTTTTATGATACCATTAATTTCTTATGATGTCATGATTTAAAATTAATTGTTGTCATCAGCTTTTCTTCAAGATTCGTCATCTCCAAGCCTCAAATTTGTCACAAAGTTTACGTTCAGCCATATTGTCGGCTAGATGAAGGGAATCAGGTTGTCAATTCTTCAGATCGTCATAATAACTCTGAAGTCCCAAACACATTCCCTGTCAATCTGCAAGTTGGCAGCAGTCCATACACCCGTTTTAACATTAGATTTTCTTCTAACCCCGAAGATCAAGAGGTAAAGATTATACAAGGAACACATTTAAAAAATTATTAAATGTATAAAAAAACTGGTTTTATTCTTTACAGAAACTATGTTCTTTGACTAAGGATGTTTTCGAATTCAACTTCCACTTCTATCGAGTGTGTCAAGAATAGCTGCAAAATTTCCCCTTTGATGATTCTGATTTATAAAATCCATTAAATGGATGGAGTCTCCCTCAGAAATTCGACAGCGCCCCTTTTTAATCTTAGTCAGTTTTGCAGACGAACAAATTCCTGCAAATATTTTAATTTTAAGGATAGGGAAGGTGATTTGAGTTCGTTCCTATCAACACCTGCGTTCAGATTATTTCTACTGGAAAAGCAATATTAGAAGACACGTTAATTTGTATTAACGCCGAAGCCCTTAGTCCATGCATCAATACAATAAAATTATATAACAATTGTATGCGTACTATTTAAGTAACAAAACTTGACGTACAACACGATGATCTGGAGAAACCAAATATTATATATGGATATATATGTACTGTTGAATATTTGAAGTAATCGTGAGTTATATAATATATATGTAATATGTATTTCTGCGAAGTTATAAATAATCTCGTAGCGATCTGAAATGGTCAAGTATCTCAGTTTTACAAGTAGGTATTAGATATATGAAATTATACAAGAGCTAATGGTGATATAGGGCTTAAGATTAGAACATCTTTTATTTGACAATAGTTCTACACAAACACAACTACTTACAATTAGTTAATACATACAGTATTTGTATTAAACACCAGCGGACCGTCCACAATTCCATTTTCCGTCCATTGAAGCCTCCAATCTCCGTACTAAAGGAAGCACAGCGAACCTATCGCCGATAATAATGGTAAATCACGTAATTTCCGGTGTGTGCATACTAGAGGCTAGAGTCGCCAAAGGCTTACCTATTTTACAATTTAAAGAACGTGTATGTAAATTAGTATCCACACACGTCATGATTAAAAATAATGAGAAAACTTAAAGTCTCGAGATTTACGATATTCTACTTTAATCTTAGACTATGTCATACTGTTGTTTCCTGTAGTTATAGTAGTACCCCTCGATACCGTTAGGTATTGTAATGACAACAATGCTGAAAGATTTTATGAAAAATGTAATTGTATGGGTCATTTATGTTAAACAGAACGGTAATAAATACACAAATGTAGCGGAACAAAATTGTGCTTCAATTCTAAGAGCGAATAATACATATTATTATGGCCTTGAATTTGATGCAAAGCTTCTTGAACTACAGTCAAAGTTGAGTTTAGGGATTGCTTGGAAGTCCATAATTTAAACATTTGGTTAAAAAAAATCTAGCAGCATATCAGCATTTACCATCCAGAAAATAACTTCGATGGCTTTTCAAAACACTTAAAATTAATGAAAAACCACAGGAACCGGTTCGAAATTTTTCAAAATTAACAGAAGGTCGGATTTAATGTTTTGCAGTAATATTTTCATAATAAGCAGTTCCTTTCAACAATTGTTTCTGGAATTTCGGCGGTTCCTCTCAATGCTAAACGACACACTAACATTGGTACAAAACCAAGCACTCTGATTCAGAACGTTAGACTCTGGACTGGTAAGACGTGTTTCCAAATGCATTGTACACATTCGAATTTTTGAAATCGTAGGCCTTTTTTCTGAATTTGGAGATTTCCTTCGAGATTTAAAGAATTTGTTTGTGAATTTATGAAGCCAATACTTCCCACCAGTTATTGTCTCCGAAATAAAACATTTCCATCGGGTTTAAAAAATCCATTCAGGGTTTGAAAATTTCCTTTGGGATTTGAGAATATATTTTTTTAGCCTTTTTGAGGCTTTGTCCAACCGGCTTTGCAGATTAGGCTAAGTGGTTCTTACGACCCCAAGCTTGAAACATCCTTGCTAAACTAATAAATACCGGGTGTTTCATAAATATTTAACGTGAAGAAAATGTTTTCCGTATATAAATGCATAAACGCATACAAGAATTTTTTATTCACAGTTTCATTGATGAAGAGTGTCGTGGCGAGGTATTAATTGTGAGATGTGGCCTAATAAAGTGAACTGCTTAGGAATGATATGGATGAGGGATGATGTGTATGTGAATTGAGAAATGTGAGACAAGAGAGATTGAAGTTAGTAATCTATATAATAAGATTCCAGCCGTGTTTGTATGGATGATCGGCATCTCCTCCGAAGGTACCCGGCCGATTTCGACATGCAATACAGTTTTGGAAATCGGAAGGCGCGGCGCAGAGCTTAGGAATTTTGAATATACCCTACGTCAAGGGTCAAAGGGTCCTGCCATAAGAACTCCATGTTAAAATGTATATATAGCTCTTTTGGGCGGGAATGGGGCAGATTGAGATTATGATGCCAAATGAAGCCCAATACCACCCTCAACGCCCAGGGGGCAAATGCAGCCCAATATCACCCACATCGTCACTGTGGGCGTGCCTGGGGCTAATTAAGACGATGATGCCAATTGATACCCCTGACCACCTTGATCATCCCTAACGCCCCTTTGGGTGTAGCTGGGGCAAATTATTGTCCCAAAAGTGCCCCTTGAGTTTTAATTTGTCCTCTAAGGGCCCACAAGTGTCTTTTGAGTTTCTAATGGTACTTTAAGGGTTAACAAGGGTACTTTGAATTTCTGATGGTCCTTTAAGGGTCTGCAAGGGTCTTTTGAGTTTCTAATGGTACTTAAGGGTCTCCAAGGGTCCGTTAAGTCTTTAATGGTACTTCAAGGGTCTGCAAGGTTCCGTTGAGTTTCTTATGGCACTTTCAGGGTCAGCAATGGTACTTTGAGTTTCTAATGGTACTTTAAGGGTCTGCAAGGGTACTTTGAGTTTCTAATGGTCCTTTGAGTTTCTAATGGGACTTTAAGGGTCTGCAAGGGTCCGTTGAGTTTCTAATGGGACTTTAAGGGTCTGCAAGGGTACTTTGAGTTTTTAATTGTACTTTAAGGGTCTGCAAGGGTACTTTGAGTTTCTAATGGTGCTTTGAGTTTCGAATGGTACTTTAAGGGTCTGCAAGGGTCCTTTGAGTTCCTTATGGTACTTTAAGGGTCTGCAAGGATCCGTTGATGTTCTAATGGTACTTTAAGGGCGTGCAAGGATACTTTGAATTTTAAATGGTCCTTAAAGGGTCTGCAAGGGTACTTTGAGTTTCTAATGGTCCTTTGAGTTTCTAATGGGACTTTAAGGGTCTGCAAGGGTCTGTTGAGTTTCTAATGGGACTTAGAGGGTCTGCAAGGGTACTTTGAGTTTTTAATTGTACTTTAAGGGTCTGCAAGGGTCTGTTGAGTTTCTAATGGTACTTTAAGGGTTAACAAGGGTACTTTGAGTTTCTGATGGTCCTTTGAGCTTCTAATGGTACTTTAAGGGTCCGCAAGGGTACTTTGAGTTTCTAATAGTACTTTAAGGTTCTGAGAGGGTCCGTTGAGTTACTAATGGTACTTTAAGGGTCTACAAGGGTCCTTTGAGTTTCTAATGGTACTTTAGGGGCTTGCAAGGGTCCGTTGAGTTTTTAATGTTACAATTAGGGTCTGCAAGGGTCCGTTGAGTTTCTTATGGCACTTTAAGGGTCTGCAATGGTACTTTGAGTTTCTAATGGTACT